>CM032233.1:86460000-86770000 GCA_019009955.1 Riptortus pedestris
AATTCGTATTTTTTTATTTACACTCGTCTCTGCCCCTCCCCCCCCCCTCCTAAGATTCATAAGATGATTTTCATCAAAGGGGTCAGAACTAGATGTTAAAACAATCCAAAATATGAAATTTAAGACAAGCTAGACGTCACGCCGATACTAGTCAAAAGTCCGTCACGTAGGTGCTGCGTTAACTAAGCAGATTTCCCACCTGCGTCACGTATTTACATTTATCTCAAAACGTAAAAGTTCTCTAAGAACAATATTTTATATTTAGGCTTCAAATAAAGTGCTTCATAATATAACAGCTTTTGATTAATATGAGTACGAGTGGTACTCCTTAAAACTTACATAAAAACATTTATAGAATATCCGACGCATAATAACGGAGATATTAAGAATTTTCGAAATCCCCCTCCCCTGCCATTGGTCGGATTTTAGCCATTAACGAGCTTGATCTTCATATTGGTGGTTTCGAGTTTGGAAAAAAATTGCGACCGCAAGAGCGTTAACAGACACATATATATAAAATTTTGAACGGACCTCAATTTCATCATCTCCTTGGTAGGATCGATGGACATTTGAAGAAATGTTTCTGCTTAAATGGGTCCAGGAAGGGTCAACCGGATAATTCTTTCAGAGATCTGAAAACCGAACTTTTTCGCGATTAAAATACTTCCTCTAGTTCCTACAAAGAAGTAAAAAGTACTCCTAGAGATCCTTTTACGATATAATCTCCTAGTGTGACTACCATTTCAATAGTAGCCTTTTTCAATAGATTTCTCATATGGAAAATCATTTATTGGATTAGTCATGCAGACAATGTTTCAAAAATTCAAGCATCTACCGATTGCACTTGAGTGATTTATGAGATTCGTTCAACGTTATATTTCTCAGTTAATTCTGTAGCTGGAGGAAGGAGTTTTTATTAGCAGATTAAAAATGATAGTTTGATATACAATTCGTAGAATTATTCAATAAGGGGCCAATATGCTTTCAATGATTTTAAAATACCATCAAATATATCCTCGTTGCATCTTCTTCTGTAAACCATCAGAAGGCATGTCAAGAAGGGATCTTCTGTCTCCAGATTCAATTTTGTTCCTTTTTTTAGAGCTGGACCACAATGGCTCAATCCTTAGAGTATGGGTTCCTGAATTAGGATCAACAAAATTTAGTGAATGGTTGACTGTGTAATACGCATTTCCGGAATTTTTCTGAAACCTTGGAATGATTTCCATAAGTCAGAAAATATCGTTGTTCCTGGGCGTTCAGAATACTTAATACATTCAGTTAATGTAGCCGCTGTTCCGTTTAGCATGGCATACAAAAAAAAACTCCTTTGTAGCAATACAGAAGCCTCCAAATACCCATAGATTTGGATACATTCTTCCAACCTGATATTTCCTTTTGGAAAAACAACTTTCATCAATATCTACATGAAGTCATCTCCAATTACCATCGGTTTCATTAAAATGCCACTGGCTCACACTTCTCTTAGCATATTCTTCCAGTTAGTTATCGTTCTTGAAGAAATTTTCAACTCTTTCTTGCAAAATGTCATGGATGCAAAGCTATTCGCCCAGGCATAAAGAAACAAAATGCACTTCCTCAATGATAACTTACAACGGTTGAATCAGGTACCTTTATAACCACCGATTTCCTCTCTGCAATTTCTCAAACTTAAATGCTGGGGATCTCTTTGGTGAAAAGGAAATAAATGGTCCTCTTCTACATTTCCGTGTTTTATGCAATATTCCGAACCATTGAAATGTCTTAAATGCCACTTCATCTGAT
Source organism: Riptortus pedestris (assembly GCA_019009955.1). NCBI lineage: Eukaryota > Metazoa > Arthropoda > Insecta > Hemiptera > Alydidae > Riptortus > Riptortus pedestris. Next base: position 86,461,786 of record CM032233.1, read on the forward strand.
TTAAGGGTAAGACTCAGTTGTATCAGATTCATTATTAACAAAAACAACTTCAACGTTCTGTAAAATCTTGGAGGTAATAAGTAGGTAACCTCCTTCATGTATATTTTTTTTCTTTTAAAATAGACATATGTTAATAAATATGGGTATGATAAATCAATAATAATATCAAAAAGTAACTGTGTTGCTAAAGTAAAAAAACATACCAGCTCTAAGCAAGTCCACACTTATACTCACCTGATTTTCGGTGTAAGCTAATATATCACCATATGTCATTATGTCAGCTTAGATCCGGTATATTGTTAACAAGAGCTAATGGCGAAATGTGGAATTTAATTTGAGACGAGAAAGCCCTCTCACGACGTACGTGTGTCATTCTGGTAACGGATCTGCATTTAGACATTCCCCAGGCCCTATCGAGTTATTTCCATTCATTAAAAGTTACGTTCCGCGCTCACCCTACAAAAATAAAAATGTATCATGAATCTTCTTAGAGTTTACGATGAACTCGCGTGAGAGTCTGCAGGTTTCTATCCATGGCGCAATTTGTACTAATGATAATATTTTGTTGGATTATGAAATCTGTTGAAACAAAAAAAAGTCATTCAGTCACATCGACATTGTACTTATACAACTTCCAAATAGTATTTATTCAAATAAAAATACTATTACAAGAATCCCAAGATTCACCCATTATGAAATATTTCTTCAAGTGTCCATCGAGCCTACCGTCCAATTTAAATAGAATTTCAGGCAAAAGTTGGAGTTCTTTATTATTATTATATATATATATATATATATATATATATATATTCATTTAAAACTTCTATAATACAGAGGTATTCATTGAATTTTCCTAAAATGTCCAGGGTTAGAAGACCCCTTTATTCCATATATATCTATTGTTAGAGAATTTTACAATATCAAAGAGGTTTCACTGGCGATTAATTCTTCAAAAGGACCTCGGTCTATTTATTTCCTTTATGTCTTTTCGTAGAGAAATATCATGATATCAATGAAAAGGAATATTGACTAGGACAAGACACATCTTATATATAGTACAACAACCGACTCACTTGTAGACTGATTGATTATCTTAGTAAAATTGACAACTTTTTCCAGTGATGCTACATTAACTATAGTCGTAATTTAGAATCAAAGTACTCGTTGATACGGAGCTACATTTGAAACTAATCGGGGATGAAAAAAAAGCAATACAGCGGTTTATTTTTGGCCCAGTTGGCTCATTTGATAGATCAGTGGATTACAATATAATGTGTACAATCTTATACATATTTGCTTTGATGTCATAATTCCACATTACATATTCGATATTCGTTTCAAAATCATTGATGGCCGAAATCATAAATCCGGGAAGTTTAGAGAAATTTTTCTTTTCTTTTCCACTTGATGCTACTACGGCTAATTTGAAACTTAAATCTATAATATGTTATTATTAATTTCTTAGGAAATTACTTCTTTTATGGTTGGTATTTTAATCTATTAGTAAACTGAAGGGTTTTTTTTATAGCAGGGGCCAAATTACCGACTGCCAAGTTACCCTTTGATAGTTTCGAGTAGGGCCAATGTCCTAAATATATGTGTATACACACACAAAGGGTGCGGCACTGTCGCAATTTTTGTTCCATCATTACCAAATATTTAAAATCGTAAAACGGAAAAACGTTTAAAAAAAAATATTAAGTTCTATCATGAAATGAAATCAGATAAGGTAGGGGGAAGTGGGGTTTGCCATTGAGCAGAGCTATGCTGTAAAATGCCATTTTCTCCCTTTATCAGCCGGAGAAAAATAAAACATGCCCAGGATAAAAACAAGAAATTGTGAATAATTAAGGTACAAAAAAAATCTAAAGACTAGCATTTGTAGAGCATCAATGGTTTAACAAGACTGTTTCTATAATTTTTGTCGATACGACTCATAATTACGGAGATATATTGAATTTTCGAATTCGCCAACTCTAAACTGATGTTGAATTAACGGCTAAATATCGAGTACGGTATAGATTAAATAATCATTTTCGCGCTAAGAACGTATAATCTTAATTGATGACGTCAATACACAACGTAACTCAATACATCTCACACAGTAAAAGTTCAATGAAGAGGTTATTTAGTATTATAGCACAGCACATCTAATTTCCAGCATAATTTAAAGTTATGCCCAGTGGTACGATCACCTGCACCCAGACTGCCTGTAGCCGGGTATCTAAGAAATTCTAAGCCCTTTGTCAGACGGATTTACTCACTAGATTACCAGTAATCCTCTGGCGTTTCGAAACTAGCACGCACTGGGAGACGAACTGGTGGAATAAATTTCTTCCTTGACGGAAATCATACCTGAACCTATTTTTATTTTCAGCGAACTGAGGATTGCTGTAGATTTAACCATGCCATAGCCTGCTTGGCCATCAAAGCCACGATTGAAAATTATTTCAAAACCAATATTGTTGAACACTTTATTTACAGTGATTGTTGTTGCATTGGCGTTTCTCAAATATAATTCACACAACTTTCTCATTGAGCGTATATGACGTTTTACATACATTTTAAGTCTTTTTTACAAATGTTTCTTACTAAGGAAGAATTTGACCATATCTATTTATTTATTGGAGCTTCGCAGCTTTGGCGATGTTGCTCTAAATACAACTTAAAAAACAAACCTATACAAAAAAAAAATTAAAACCACAAAACAGAGAGAAAACATGAAAAACAGAGATGAAATCAAAACAGAAATGGGAAAGAAATAGAAACGCAACTCAAAACAGAACTGAAAAAAAAAATAGAACACAAAAGGCGAAATTAAACTCAAAACTGAATGAAACACAAAAACGGATCTGGACTTCAAAACGGAAATGGAACTCAAAAACAAAATGGAACTCATAAAACAAGAATATAAATCAAAAAACAAAATTTGAACCCAACAAATAAAATAAAATAAATGAACAAGAGAACAATTAAAGACAAAATTCAAAGCTCGGTACAAAACTGAAAATCGAAACTATTGACATTGGACAATAGGTAAATCATTAATAAATATTTAAATATTCAATAAATAAATCAATAATTAAAATAAAATTGGTGTATAAAATGAATAAAAGAAATTTAAGATGATTAAGGTTTACATAAAATATAAGTTGTTACTGGTGACTATTTACATAAAACTCTGTACCTCCCTAATGCACACTCGAGTGAGTGAAAACTCAAACACGCACACACAAACATACACACACACACACACACACACACACACACACACACACACACACACACACAACTCACACGCGCATTGACAATAAAATGAGAGGTTAAGTATTTGTGTGTTATTCTATCAACTGGTGAATCTGATTAGTTTACGAAGCACCTGCGTGACGGACGTTTGTTTATTTAGTGATACTGCAAGTAAAAAGTATCAGTGAATCCGTGGGTCCCTGTTTTGAGCATTTAATTTACCTCAGTATATAATACACATGCATTTTACTATTTCTTTTTAACTTTGCGAATCTTATCTGAGTTAGCATTATCAAATTTCCATTCTACTCTTAATTGTTTTTTTTTGTTTCTATAGTACTGTTATACCTATGTATTAGTAAGAACAGGAACCAAGATAATGATAAGTTTAATGAAACTATTATGTTGAAAATATAATGTTTTAGTATAAAGACACTTATTACTTTAGAGTTTTCTAGAAATGTCAATGTAAATTCTAGTCAGTTATACTCAATTCTAGTAAAAAATATGTATTTATGTAAGCTACTAACATAGAAAAACTAATCTCATTATATAAGGCCTTGCAAGGAAAATCCTTGTAAGCAATAAATAAATACTATTTCTTTTTTGTTAACTAGTTTGTCTAGAGGCATATTAATATCAGGTTCTAAAATGGATATTTTTTTCCAGGTTAATGGTGTAATCGTTCACGGACGATGTCACCTAAATGCCTCAGCAATCATCAAAGGACTACCGGGGCCTAACTTCAAGATAATAGCACTCAGGTCAGTATTTATTTAGATATGAAGATTATGAATACGTATCTTAAAATGACTTTGATTAAGATATTTATCATATCAATTTATTAGAACTGTCAAAAGGGCATGGTAAAAAATGATGGCGGTAGAGGCCCTTCAAGGACAATAGTATATTCTTATGGATTCATGTTATTTAATTTTTATCAATTATGTTTCGAACATTTATTAGCTATTATTCAGCCTTATTTAGTTATCAATTTTAAAAAGAGTCGCATGTATTCATACATATTTCTTGAAGTTGCTTTAGTTGGGGAGGGGTATTTTCAGCTATAGAATTTACTAATTGTTGTGCTTAGTACATCATTAAAGTAGATGGATAAAGGGGGCTACAAATAATGTGGGAAAAGTCAATTTATCCATATTTTTTGTGTCATTAAAATACCTTCAAACTGAATAATTGAAGAAACGCATTCATGCATAGAATGAAAGATTAGTTTTCACTAGTACTCGTATTTTGTGAACAAGAAACTTGTGAATACCGTCGATGTGATTATGGATTGACCGGTGTGGTAAAACAGTTTTAATAAAGGCAATACAGCATAGAGCCTTAGTATAAATCAACGACAATATGTAGAACACGAGATCGACTAAACAGGCAGGCAGAGGATTCTCTTGCCTCTTCTTCCTTATACATAAATTAATTATCTGTGAGTAACGGTAAAATAGAAGTATTCATTAGGACTAGAATAGTTGGCCGGAATCTAATAATTCTGAGCCATGCAGAAAGCTTTCCAGTGAAACACGAACTGCCACAAAATAAATCAGAAATGCTCTGCTGGCCGGAAAAGAAGAGCCATAAATCATTTCTATTTATCCACATCTTCCTTACTATCGAATCAATCTTGATACATATTTGGAGCCTTCAAGGATCACAGTAGAGGCAACGTCGAAGTAATGGAATCGTATGGCAAACCTGTCAGTATTTGTGCTATAAAAAAGGACCGAGCTCGGCTGTTGGGAACTTTAAAAAAAAAAGTGCGTCAAGCTAAAAAGTGCTGTGTAAACTAAGCAGATTTCCCACGTGAAGTTATACAATAGAGAAATTTCACGAGAGCCGAGCAGTTACGAAAACGGCCGAACTAGCTTTTGGCGGGAAACTAACTCTCGCCCATTATCAGCCCACATTTAATACAAATTCAAATATCTCGGTTAATATTCAAGATAGAGAATAAATGTGTATGACAATATTTATAGTACATTTAATTTGCAATAATATTAGTCCTATACAATTTTTCGATCCGACGTATAGTAACGGAGATATTTCGAATGTTCGAAAATCACCCATCTAAACCCCCTCCCTCCCACAGGTTCGTTTCAGCCATTAACGAACTTGATCTTCCTTTTTACATAAAACGATTAAATACCAACTTTGGTAAAGATCAAACAAAAATTGCGACCCCTAGAGCGTTAACAGACAAACACACACACACACACACACACACACACACATATATATATATATATATATATATATATATATATATATATAAAATTTTGAGCGGACCTCATTTTCGTCATTACCTGGGTAGGATCGATGGACATTTGAAGAAATATTTCGCAAATCGCGTCTTCAGTACGACCTCAATAGCCGATTTCCCTTAAGGGAAATCTACTAAAAAGGAACCCGTCAAGAAAGCGCTACACTTTAGACCCGGAATGATCCCAAGACCGGTAACTTAATAACCTGGAAGAACACGCACAATTTTCCAAGGCCCTTGCATTATGGTTCTGAAATGGAGATTTTAAAGGAATATCTACTTAAGGGCAATAGAGTTTCATAACGATGAATTAAATTAATAAACGATTCTGAATTCAGCCATCACTAAGTGAAAGGTATGCCTAACAGACGGAGGAACAATCAGTAAAATTACTATTCCGTATCGCTTGGCAGATTCTTGAAAGTTATCAAGTTATAATTTGGAGCTCAATGGAATATGTTTTAATTTCATCTTTCAAAATTTATGAAAAATGGCATTAAATTTCCAACGACGACGCAAGGACGATAATAAAGGTAGACATAAATAAAGTAAACAAAATACCTCAATGAATAAGGGATACGAAAACCACCAGGTCCTAACATTAAAGTAACGAATAAAAAGTTAAGAATAAACTTTTGTAGAGAGTTAATTTTCCAACAATACGAGGCCGAATTCATCTGATTTATAGATGAATCATTGGATAATTTATCACATTATGAAAAATTTTGCAAGGCGTAAATTTGTTTTGTATAGTTCTAATGGTTATATACTTAAACCCATGCTATTTTCTGGAACTATGGGTCAGAATTAATGGAAATATTGTGAAATACATAAAAAAAAAAAAGAACTGCAATAAGATTTTCTCTAAAAGGGCACTAATAAAATTGTTTAGCACGCAAAACCCGATTATTGGGCTAATTACTTATTTACTTCTCTGGTTTTAGTATGGTTTTAACGACTCATATTAAAGTCGCCGAGATTCAAACTAGTAAACAGTCTTAAGTATTATAATAAATCCGGAATATTATTCTTGTGTTCAGCTATAGAAACTTATTAAACTCTGGCATTCAGCCTCCCCCTTGCTCCAGTAGGAATAAAATGTTAACAGGACTGTCAAATTTCCTTTACACAACTGGTTAAGTTAAGTTAATTAGGTTAATTAGAAATTTAAGATTTTGGAAACTAGTATGGAACTGGGTAATTGAACATTAATGCAGGATTTTTATTTTTATTTATTAAGGTAATGTGCTAATATATATATAGTTATAAACTTTAAAAAGAAACTAACAAATTTCATGTTTTTTGTTTTAAAGATTTTTAAATTTCTTTAAATTTCCATTGCGTAGTATGCAAATCATTTCTAAATTCTTAAATGATTTTGGTTTTGATTTCTCTTGCAACTAACTTCATGATGAATGATTTAGCCAAAAAATATATGTAATAATTACTTTTAGCCTTGACCTTTCATCCACAATTTCGCTAATATCAAATCAAACTTGATGAAGATTTAGTCTGCTCTCCAAATTAGTATATGTCGTGTATTGCTGTCTATGTTTAGAGCATATCCCTGGCTTAGCTCCTATCATCAATCTTTAATTTAATCGTTGAGAGAAATGTATAAAACTAAAGAAAGATCAAAAGCAGAAAGTCATTGTTAAGAACAACTAGTGTTAAGTTAGATGGAATTGCACCAAAAATTTCCAGTTCCATTTACAATGCAAAATTACTTATTATATACAATATAAGTACAGGGTTTATAAAAACGTAAGAAGTGTTTTTTTTTAAAAAAAAAAAAAATTAATTAAGTGGATGGTGGCTCAGTATCTCAGAGACCCATCCACTCCTTATCAGGCTAGTAATTAGGTTAATCCTGAGAGCTGGGGACAACACCTTCTCTTGCAATCCTAAAATTTATCTAAGAAAAACTGCCTCTTAAAGCTTGCTGGTCGGATATTTATAAATAAATATTAACTGTATACACGCAATATGAAACATGATATTCAATACTCATTTCAGGATTTTCACTTTTTCACATAACATATTACAAATATTCAATATTAATCTAAGGTGAATTGCGGAAAAAAACGTCTTTTTCAAACACTGTTGCCTTTCTGGTACTTGATGTTTGGGAAAATATAAAATTTAAACACTGTAGGTTCCTATGAAAATGAGTAGTTATTTAACGTATTCTGCTGATCATTCGATTTTTTACGAGACATACCTTGGCAAATTTATCATAAATGTAAAAAACACATTTTATTCTGTTGCATTTATTCACAACAAATATTTATTAAAGCCAAAAATAAATAATAAACAGTTAAATATTATCAATTCAGGAAGCAACCATTAGTATCAGCTAACATTAGTCTTAAATTGATTAACAAATAGTTTTTATTTGGTATGTGTCGTTTGATTTTAAGCGTGTCGGTGCAGGGAAAAGATATCGTAATTATATGAGGGTCAAGAGCTCAAAACCATTAATAATAGTTTTATTTCTTCGTAGATTTATTTATATTCTATTATCATCTGCAAAAAAAAAAATCACTCATTTTATCTATCTGCCAAATCAAACTTTATTATAGCAAAATGAATGATCACCAGTTTCCCTTATATTACAGTTACGTATGCAACTTTAACTCTCCCTTTACAAAAATGAGTTTTGCCTTCACTGTGATGTGTTGGCTATTGGGAAAAGACGAAGAACTGTGTTACTTTTTGTCACTTTCTTAGAAGTATCCCCTAAATTTCGAACACAGCCTATAATTAGAAGTTTCCTATGGAACCAAAACCATGCTGGGAAACTAGGAGGCATTTGTGATATCAGCAGGTGTTACCAGTGGCGATGATTAGTGCAGATTTCAAAATTTAGTCCATAGATGTTTTAGAAGATTTCCCGATTAGCTAATAAGGTTGTACTCTTGACGCGATTTTCGAAAAAAATACTCAGATGCCCATCGATCTTACCTAGGAGATGACGAAAAAGAGGTCCGTTCAAAATGATATATATATATATATATATATATATATATATATATATACTAGCTCAGATACCCGGCTTCGCCCGGGAGTTGATTTGAGGCTGAATGGTGATGGTATTTTTTTGGCAAGGCTTTACTTTGCACAATATTTTGACATTTGCCCGTCCCAGTGTTTAGGGTTAATACCCGTTGTTTGCATTTGTTAATAATAAAATTTTTTTTGTATGTAAGTCTTCACTGTCCTCCAAATTATCATATTTCCCGTTTCCTGTGCATTATGCATAGATTTAAATTATTAAGCGCAAAATATTAACATACATTTGAATTAATTTTTCCCGGTGAGATACCAGGTAGTTCCAAAGAATTGTTGAGCAAATTTCTCTAAATAACAAATTAAACAACTTTTGTTATGTGCATATTTGCCGAAACCCCAATAGGAAAGGAAATATCACTATTTTTAATTTCATTTATTTATTCATATAATAATCGCATTTTAATTTCAGGCCTCCCTTATAACCCCCACTCCTGCCCGTCACGAAATGTTAGTATGGCTTATTACAAGGAAGGTGTTAGAGCTAATACACATACCTAGTGTTTTATTTAGTTCGGTTGAGTCCTTTGTGCCAAATAAAATTGTTGACTCCCGCTATCATTTTTAGCGTATAACGTATTTATACTTCGGTATACGACGATAGTGTATATGACAAATGTTTCTCTAAATAACAAAATAAACAACTTTTATGTTCATATTTGCCGAAACCCCAATAGGAAATGAAATATCACTATTTTTAATTTCTGGCTTCCCTTATAACCCCCACTCCTACCCGTCCCTAGAAATGTTGGTATGGCTTGTTATAATGGAAGCGTTAGTGCTAATACATATACCGAGTTTTATTTATTTCGGTTGGGACTTTTGTCCCAAAGAAAATTGTTCACTTACGCTATAGGTTTTAGCATATATCTCGTTTATAATTCGGTATACGAAAACAGTGTATATAACAAAATTTACTCTAAATAACAAAATAAACAACTTTTGTTATGTGCATATTTGCCGAAAAACCAATAGGAAACAAAATATCGCTATTTTTAATTTCTGGCTTCCCTTATAACCCCCACTCCTGTTCGTCTCAGAGGATATTGATATAGCCTAAAGTCTAAGTTGGGTTAGTAGTAATATACATACCAAGTTTCATAAAATTCGGTTCAGCCGTTTATGCGTGAAAAGATAACAAACAAACAAACAAACATATAAACAAATAAATAAACAAACAAATAAACAAACAAACAAACAGACACCAAAGAAACAAAATGCAGTTATGGTGTCTACGACATGTGAAACGAAAAGCTATCGTGAAATTTCGCAAAAAAAATCAATGTACAGACAGAGGTTACAATTTTATATATATATATATATTATCAGTCAAAATTTGGTTTGATAATTCCCATCCTTAATATTTAATTGTTTTTTTGTACAATGAAAGATCAAGTTAGTTAATGGCTGAAACCGAACCGGGGAAAGGAAGGGTTTAGGCATATATGGGCAACCACCGTACACGGGAAAATTTGATTCGGCCCGCAAGACATTTTGAAAATCCCAATTAACCAAAAATATTACACTAATTACTCCAAATGAGGCAGATTAGGAGAGATTTGTGCGTTTGGCAGTACTTACTCAATGATGAAAGTTAATATATCAAATCATAGTACTAGGCTGACTGAGAGAATTTGGAAAATACTTTTCGTCTTTGTGTCAGTGGAATTAAACCAAACATCGTTTCCCAAATTCAAGCTCAAGTGTCTCATTGATTTGGGTGTCGCTATTCACTTTCGTTGTTTGTAATAATTCCAAATTTTACGATTTAATTATAATTTTGTACCTATTTTTTTCATTTCATTTCGTTATTTTTATAAATTGTATTATAATTACATTGTCGTATAATTTCATGTATGATATCTATCGTTAAAAATTATGAACACTACTTTAAAATGTGCTACTTTTAAAAGCGGCCCATGAACGCATTTGCACAATAAAGTTTGGCCCGCAACAAGTCAAAGGTTGCTCAGACCTGGTTTAGAGGGTGGAATTTCGAAAATTCAAAATACCTCCGTAACTATGATTTGGACCGAAAATTGTTATAGAACCAATACAAAAAAAAAATACATTCTCTTTTAACTCACGCGAGTTATTAGCACTTCCTTGTTTTCAGCCTTGAGTAATCCACTCCACTAATATTTCGCAGCTGCAGTATCGTTGCTGGAGGGAGCCATTTTATTGTAAAAAAGTCATACAAGTTGCAGGGCTACTTAAATGCATTGAATTGCAAAACATGCAGCATAGTCGACTGAATCCCAAAGACAATGTTTACAATAAACAAACAAAACAACATATTGCATATAATATCCAATAACATAATTATAGAACATATTTCCTTTAAGCCTATTAAAGTTGTTCTCATGTCGCAATTTTCCAAATCTTTCTTCCAATTTCCAACGAGTTTACGTAGTAGATGACAAAATGAGGTTGGTACAAATAAATATTTATATTGAAGCTCTGGTAGCCCTATTTTAATGTTTTCATTGTTATTTACTCTAGATATATAAACATTCTATTTTAAATTAAATTCTAAGTTTGCTAAAGCTTAAAGCCAGGCTTTAGAGAATTAGGGGCTTAGAGAAGGGTTAAAATAGAAAATATTTCTGTTATTTCCCAGGATTTTGTTTTGTTATTCGAATATTATCAAATCTATTATAGTAGTATATTTTACTTTCGTCGAAATTAAACCTTACTCCCCACTCATATTTATTTGATTTTCACAGTGAGCTAATATACTATGAAATTTATTATTCCTACTTAAAATTACCAATATTGTTCATATTGGGCTTTCATATTCCAGCTTCCGACCTGCATTTCACCCTTGCGATCTTATTAAACGTTTTTGTTGTGAATGTGCATAAGGAACTCTCTTAACACAGAACCTGCCGACACATGGCTATGGCCCACCAACTACACTTAAGTTAATGCTACATAAATGACCTGTAATGTGTACCGTTAATATCTATGTGGTCATAGTTGACAGAGTATATATAATAGAACTGAGTCGTGAATTCTAGTAAGAGTAACTTAGCGAGGTTGTAGAGCTGTGATTAAAATGTCTGGAGCTAGTCCATCGCTGGAGGTTTTTGTAACTCGACACTATACAGGAAGTTGTGTGTAAATCCATTACGCTCTGTCTGAAAATGTTGATACTACAAAATAATACTATTAGGAGAGCCATCACAGGTTGCAAGCCATGTAATTTGGTACTGGAAGAATATTTATTTATTCTGCGATTACTGCAGTTTATGTGACTTTACTTTTAGTTTAACTTTCATTTTTCCAATTAGCCCCAAAACAACAGTGACTATTTCTACACAAAATTTCAAACAGCTGTAGACATTGCTTTCCACTTACAATGAGGTGATAGGGAAATCCCCTTAGGGAAGAAGGCTATTACCGTCAATTGCAAGATGAAACTAATGCCCTGGGACAAAGAATACCGCTAGATGACTTCATGCATTCATTCATAAACTTACGTTCCACAAAGAGATGAAACCAAAACATATAATTAAAGAAGTAGTAAATCTAAACTTATTGTTTATAGTTAAACCTTGCTTTTTAATATCATAACATTATTCAGCTACTTAAGATTAACCGGGCATGGCCGTTTACGTGTCTGCCAGTGTGTGTGTGTGTTTTCACTGGTATAAATGGGTTATTTCTTGCTTATATATGCATTATCTAGAAGTATGTACAGTAGACTATATTACAAGAATTATTTAAGAAATTTGATAGTTATTTTACCTTTTATTTTCAACAGAAAATCGAGTGCGTTAGAAGATCTCTCTGTTCGGCCAATAACACAGTTTCCACTGTCTCTCCAGGAAGAGGTAAGTTTAGATTATAATAAAGTACCTTATTAGTAATAAATTAGAACATAATATTTTAATATACTTATATCTGTGTACCCCTCCCACACACTATTATTATCATCATCTGAAAATATTTTTTTGTTCTTAAGAACAAGAAGAAAACTAAACATAATGTAATCTTAATCTTCGAAAGAAATCTAATCTTAATCTAAAAAATTATTAATAAACAGATTAGAATGCCCCAGGTCATGAATACATCCCTCAAATTAAATAAAGTTCATTAAAATAGGAGTTTTAATCTTTACTTAATTATATCTGAAAAATTAAAGATCTAAGAAATGGAGGTCAAACATTTTGGACAATATATGGATGGCTTATGAATCCATTAAGAACCATTAGTCCTCATGTCTAATAGTTAAGGTCACCTTTAACTTCTATATTCCTCTATGAATTCATATTTTAACGCTAAGTAAATTTTAACGAGGTACATATTTAGAGTCTCGCATCAATAACTGCATAAAATGTCACCTCATATTTGATTGTGAAATGAGGCAAACAATTTACCTGCACTAGGATATAAACACTACTACAAATTACAGCATTCGAGGGATTTGAAGATGATCTCCCATTATTGCCTAGCTTTTTTTTGAAAATCACGGAATGGACAGAAATATTGGCATTCGTGTTATATACACTGACGGAAACAACCAACTTTTAGATGTGCCGAACACCCTCTAGTTAGAATAATCTTGAGAAACGAATTTTTAATTGAAATCTCAGCAATTCCTATTATAACAGCTTAAATGCTCTTGGTAAATAGACGAACAAAGAATCCACTATTTCCAGTGGTAACTAATCCTTTTAGTTTTTGTTAAACTAAAAATGTTTGAGAGTCCATTAGAGGGGTCCTAACGTTCAAGGCTTACTGAGGTCTGCAGGGAAAACAAACAACCCCATGCTGGTAGGGAGGGGACATGTTTCAATGAAAGACAGAGGACAGTAAACATTTAAACAATGGATTGGAATTCTCTGTGCGCCATTAGGATTATTATTTTTCAAGAACAAAAAGTAAACAGGAATTCAAAACTACTACATTCTCCTATTCATTGTGTTTATAAAGAGAGATAAGAGAACAAATAATTTATTGTCGGTGCTATTTCGAGAGTGGCCATTGAGAGGGGGAAAAATACATTACTCCCTATTCTTCAGTCCAAGTACTCATAAAACGGGTCTTTATTACAGGTGGGGGAGTTTCACTGTAATATAATTATACTATAATTTCCGGTATCATTACTCTATTATAATAAATGTGAAAACTGCATTTTTTGTTGTCAGCAATAATTTGCTGGGAGGGGCTTAGGTTAGCCATGCGAGTTAAAGCGTTGACCTTTATCTCACATGGCAAACCTAGAGTGGCGAGTTCGGTTCTCGCCTGGGCAAAGGAAATTATTTAGTGACGAAATTCATTAAATAACATCCTAAAATCCCACCCTGGCTAGACGAGGGTGGTAACCTGTAGATAACCTGTCCCAATTAGCCTGAGTTGCAAAAAGTGGACGTTAATAAATAATAATAATAATATTTTGCTGGGAAGATTTATAGTTCAGAATGAATATGATTAATGATGTGTATTTTTTCTTGGAAGATACCAATAAACCATATTTAACAAAATCCCTAAGTTTCTTATGCATGTAAATTGTACATCAAGATTTTACGGATATTACTAATTAATTACTGGACAGCAAACTCAATTTTTGTTTTTAATTTTTAACTCTTCTCTGTAACGGAATAAATAAAGTTGGTGTAGCTTTTTGGAGTGTTGCGCCATTTCAAGTTGCAAAGAAGCATAATGTATATCAGGGGAGGATAAAAATAAACTATTTCCAGAAACAAAATTGCATTACTATCACAGCTGGATGTACCATAACAAATAATGTTAATGAAGGCTATTGGCGTTCCCAAAAATGCCGAAAAAGAGCAGGGTGTTATATGCCTCTAATAGATGTTATATTGTATAGCAGAAGAAGCTGATACAGAAGGAGGCCCAGGCGAATGGGGGAATGTCCTGGGCGGGGACTTTCGGTACAAGAAGCCAAGAAGAAAACCCAAATTATCGTCAAAGACGGTGAAAAACTGAGGTGTGAGCTAGATTCATTATTGGCGCTACAGTTACCTTGTACAGTTGGGGCTCTGGCAGCATGTTTCCAACATTGAGTATAATTTGCAGTCTCAGAATGTCCACCTGCAAACAGCAGGTGATCCTCCAAACTCTACATGGGTCTAGCTCTCCTGCTCTATCTACCCGGGGTACCAAACAACATTTTCCTGGGCATACTATCAGTTTCCATTTTCATACCGTCCCCCAAGCTCTGCCGTCTGCCTTTCTTAATAGCATAGATGATATCAGGCTCGCAATTTAAAACCACACATGCTTCTCTCTCATGACTTGAAATATCTCACAAGCTGCGCTACACTATAAAATATCTCACAGCTCAGTAAGATCAAAATCTATTTTCGCCAAACTGGCGTGTAAGATTTATAGATCGACCGTTCATGCTCGAATGGCGTCAGTGAAAAGGCCTGGCATTCTCATTTCCTCGTAGAATAATTCTTCATTCAAAGCAAAGAAGTTCCATACTTTCTTCAATTATGTTTAATGCTCTCATGCTTTGTTCCCCTGTTTTCCTTTTATTTACCATATCTATTTCATCTCCAATTTCCTCTTCTCGTCTGCCATTTGGCGATAAAAAGATCTTGGACTAGTGGCTGTCTCGTATTCATGTTCCTGAAGAATAGTGTTTTTAGTAAGATTATATGTAATTAACCAGAAGATATGAAAGAGACAAAAATAAGTTTGAACCCATGAGCTTAGTTAAATATGAATTTAAAGTTTGAGAAGTGAGTAAAGTGCTTCTTGGTGTTCTTGGACTGGTTTAATACAACGTTCTTAGCGTAATTAAAGTTCTTCAAGGCTCTTCTGAAGTAATGTTTCATACTAGCTGTTACAGTCTAATTAATAAGTTGGTCTAAACACTAATTATCCACCGCACTTCAACAATTAGGCTAGAACGAGTTAAAATTATTTCAAAACTTTAAATGTATAACCTTCCTATTTAGTAAGTGCCACTTGGTATAGGTATAGCTAAGGTATTCCGAACGTCACAGCTATTCAACTTGTTTCCCAACATTCTTTCAGGCTAGTGATATAGAAATTATTCTGATCCAATGTCCTGTCTCCCTAGGGCCTCCCTCGTGTCCCGATGCGTTGTGGCTACTAGCCCCAAAACAATATCTGTCTTTAGAGCCAGCATGCCTGACCGATTCAGAACTTGAAGACAACCAAGAGCAATTACAAGAAAATAGACAATCAGGCATTAAATAGCTATACCCTCACCTGTGCATGAAGAATGAAAGTGCTCTGAGGTAAGAACTATACCCAGATATGCTTGAAAGTACTTCCTACCTGAGGAAATGGCCCAAAACCCGGATAATGTACTTGCTCCAAATGTCCCTCGATCCTACCTAGGAGTTGACGAAAATGACGTCCATTCAAAACTATACATATATTTTTTCTTTTCTTAACAGAAGATATGGAAGATACATCCTCCTCAAGAAGATCCAATTCTCAAACTTCCGGTTAGATTTCGACAAGTAGATTGTCAGAAACATATGCTAACTGTTATAAACAAATATGTGTAGTTGTGGTCGAATATTTCATACCAACCTATTAAAACTATTGCTTTCTTATATTAGCCATGAGGAATACTAACATCAGCCTGAATATTGGATAGCCACTATATCAAGTCGCATACTGGGCTCAATACTACAACAACAACTAACTAACTAACAATTTATTATTTTTGCAATTTTAAACAACCTTTTATGAAACTGGTGGTTGCTTTTTATTTAGGTGTTTCAATTGTAATAACACCGTAATCACTTCGTGTGCATTTCGTAATGCGCATAAATCATACTTAAAACATATATCAGATTTAACTAACCAAGTCATAAACATTTGGAGTTTGCCTGAACCTAACAGAATTTATTCCAAGTGATAACAAATCTTCATTTACGCTTCTGACCACACTGATGATCGAGTGGCGACCCTGAAAGCGCTATGTAACAATATATTCAAAGTGTGTAATTGGCATTTTATATTGGCCTGCGGCACTAGTAAAAAATTAATATATTATCCCAATAAATAATGCGATGTTTACAAGCTACAGCATTATTGAAAATGACATGCGAGCACTGTCAATTTGAATTTTTATTACTTACATGTTAAAAGAAAATGTAGATATTAAAATGACCGGGAGGTAAGGTTTCGACATCTTGGCATCTCAAATATAAGGTCTATCCCTCACAAAATGTCTTCAATAGTGAATAGAGCTTTCAAGGCGTAAACCTCATATTCAGTGCTAAAAATAATTTGGTAGTTGATTGACGTTAATCTATTTTCAGCAGATTTCACTTAGGGGAAATCAGCTATTGAGGTTGAACTCATGACGGGATATTCGAAAAACTCGGACCTGGAATAGTGGTGGTTTAGAGAAGGGGGGGGGGGGGAGGGGATTAGAAAATTCAAAATGTCTCCGTTGTTATGTGTT
Organism: Riptortus pedestris; assembly: GCA_019009955.1. NCBI lineage: Eukaryota > Metazoa > Arthropoda > Insecta > Hemiptera > Alydidae > Riptortus > Riptortus pedestris. The sequence continues at coordinate 86,478,801 of CM032233.1, forward strand.
GGATCATAAAATGTTATAGAACCAACCATGATAACTTTTTATTTTCTAAAATTGGTGCTCGGTTCATATTTTGGCAACTCAAGTATTCGTAATTTCTTGTTTTCTGCCTTCAGTAACCCTCCCTCCCCGTTCTATTCGTCCGTTTTTTACAAATAAATAGAGAATACGTGGAGAGATTAGATAACAATTGTGTTATACCAGTACTTGAGAAATCTGCTTAGTTTAGATAGCCCCTGCTTGACGGACTTTTATTACAATAAACCAAATCGCGGGAAAAAGTTCATCTTTGCTATATGCATTAGTGATATGAGTTCAATTTATCAACTGTAATTAAATCGTCTTAGTAAAAAAAATGCGGGAATATAAAAAGGCGTGACAATAAAAAGGGACAAAAAAAAGTGGTTTCTTAATAAAAGGAAAAATTTTCTCTTAATCTTTATGTCAATCTGACTGAAAATATGAAACATAATGCTTGTATTTAGCTCTTAGTCTAGCCATTCTATGTAGCTAAATAGAACTAGAAACTCACACCACCTTTCTTATCATGACAGCCCTATTGTACATTGCCTGGCGGTATTTCCTGTTTATCTAGGAACTACTTCCTCTGTTAATCATGCAACGTTAGCTAATGAATTTTTGTAAACTAGAACAAGGATCACGATGAATTCACGGGCATTAGTTACAATAATTTTTTTATTTATTTCAAGACTACTTCTTAACTTACAGTGTGCTTTATTACACTAGCGAAAAAAATAAATAATTCTGGATAACATAGACATAACAAATGTCTAATAAAATAAGCTCTAAATTGTTCTGATGAAAAATAAATTAAAATGTTTATATTCCACAAATATAAATCACTTATTTCTATATCATTTTAATGCTAAAGAAACATATTATAATAATAAATAAAACAAATAATAATGAACAAAGAAAAGTCTTAATTAAATAGAAAAGGATAGAAATATTTAAATGAAATACTACTAGTGAATAAAACTCCGTCACGCAGGGGATGCATAAACTAAGCACATTTTCCACGGGGATGTCCCACAGATAACGTCATCCTCACACACTATTCTCTACTTTCCACATTCAAATAACAGTACGTAAACAAAAACTGAAACATAAAATTGTCATTAATTGGTTAGCTATATAACAGTTTGAAGGGAAAATCGCACGAGTAAAAAAAGGCCTTACAGAAGACCAAAAATGAGAAGAAGAAAAAAGTTAGTGAAAATATAGTAGAGATAATCTTAGAATGTTATTCCATCAGCAAGATTAAATATAAATCATTCTTATATATGACGATTAAAAACAAAGACATTTACGATTTATTACTTTTTCTTTCTCTCTCTAAGCACTTACTTTTCCGGGACGATTCAGCCAATAAAGATGTTTGACCTTTAGTTTTCATGAAACTGTTAAATATCAAGTTTGGTTGTTGTTATTTATTAACGTCCATATTGTGCTACTAAGGCTAATTGGGATGGATTATCTACAGATTGCCACCCTTTTCTGTCAGGATGAGTCTAAGGATTTTATTTATTGAGTTCATCACTAAATAAATTCATATTACCCACCATAAAGTTAAAATTGTATAATAAGACAATAAAAAATTAGAAATATTAGTAAGTAAACCAGAAAACAAATAGATATGGTATTTCTTTTATAATTAAGTCATAGATATATTTCTGTGTAATATATGGGATATATCAATAGTTTTGAGTCTAATAAAGAAATAGTTAAAATAATATTAGGCATAACCAATTCAAATGAACGGTCCGTAATGTAAGCTGTAATTAATCTGATCAGATTTCACTCATAAATCAAACGAAACGCATTCATGATATTTATCAAGGTTAAGTCGAAATGCAGTTAGAAGTGGGGGGGGGGGGGGGTGGCAAAACTCTGTGTTCAACATTTTCGATACGGTACATAATAACCGAAATATTTTTGATTTTGCATTTCACCCTTCCCTAAACCCTTACTACTCCTGGGCCGATTCAAGCTATTAAATGATTTTTATACTTTACGTTAAAAAAAATATCTAGGTCTACATTATGAAATAAAAAACGCATTTATTTGTTTGTAAGAACAATTTACACACACACTAACACGAGAGAGAGAGAGACAAAAAGTGTGCGTGTGTGTGTAGCAGGAAAAGACGGCTTTCCTCGAGAAATATTTAGACTGAAGAAAGAGTGTATATGTTATTCATTGCAAGGCTACACTTTACACAATCTGTTTACATTTCCCGGTCTCATATTTACATATGAGTTGGCCTGTAGAGCTCTCTGAATACTTCCCAGACTTACTTCCTATTGTAGTCTCGAAGAATAAACCTAAATCGGTTTCTAATCATGCTCTTTTCAATATTCAAAATATCATGAGCGACATAAATCATAGTCATTCAAAGTATTCATCATTATTAATATCAAGCAGCAATAAAAAATGTACTTCCCACAAAAAGCGCTTCCAAGCACCACAATGGTACAATAATAGCTTTTCTCCAATCGCATCCATTATTTAGAATAGTCGTTTACATGCCCGATGGATACACTATATATCCATAATAGTACATTACATACTCCACAATGTTGTTGTGACCTATCAAAGGATCAATGATAATAAATAGCAGAAATAAGTGGGAATATCTCACTCCCTTTCAGCATCTTCTTACAATTTGCGTAGTGCCAGAGTTCATTTACATTCGAGGTTTTTTTTGATTGGTTCAATCCCATAAAATCCTTACAATTTCATAATCATCAGACCATTATATAACGAAGGTTACTTTCAAATATCAAAATAAACAGCTTTTGTCACTATTTGTCGAAAAATAATAGTAAAAAAATTATTCCGATTTTTCACTTCAAGCCTTCACGTCTTATGGCAGTCTAATAGTTTCTTCTTATGTTAGCTATACGATAAGTGGAGCATACAATGCGGCTTAAGCAATATATCATCCATTAAATAAGCTAACAATTTCACCTACCCAAATTGCACGTTTAGTGTAGGTAGGATGAAAAAATTGGCTACGCTTCCACTATGACAATTTATTAAAGCGGCAGAGCGCTTTCGATGCTGTGCATCATCGTCAGTGCCCAAAGGTCTTCGATGTTGACCTGACGGCTCTTGGAGCTGGACTGCCAGAATACCAACTCAGAATATGGAAGCTCGGCATGCACGTTTAGTATTTTATGTCCTTTATACATTAAGTACATTAAAAACATCGAGGTTTTCCGAAAACATTCTCTTGAGAATTGATTTGAGGTCCGTTAGTATAATACAAGGAAAAACACGGGGGAAACAATAATTAATATATACAGCCCTTTAAAACATTTATTTGAGGCTTAACAATGCCAACAGAGCAAGAAGACACGTTTAGTAAAAAGATATGACACAATAAAGTTGTATAATAAATAAATTGTATAATTAGACATTAAAAAATTAGAAATATTAGTAAGTAAACCAGAAAACAAATAGATATGTAATTTCTTTTATAATTAAGCCATGGATATATTTCTATCAATATGTAATCAATTTAAGTGAATGGTCCTTCATGAAAGCTGTAATTAATCTGAGCAGGTTTCACTCTTAAGTCAAACAAAACGCATTCATGATATTTATCAAGGTTTAGTCGAAATGCAGTTAGAAGTGTGGGGGGGCACAAAACTGTTTATTCAACAATTTTTGATACTGTACATAATAACCGACATATTTTTGATTTTGCATTTCACCCCTTCCCTAAACCCTTACTACTCCTGGGCCGATTCAAGCTATTAAATGGTTTTTATAATTTACATAAAAAAAATATATCTATGTCTGCATTATTAAATAAAAAGCATATTTATTTGTTTATAAGAACAATTTACACACATACACACACTAACACGAGAGAGAGAGAGAGAGAGAGAGAGAGAGAGAGAGAGAGAGAGAGAGAGAGAAATATTGAATTATAAACATGCCTTCTTCGGTTTAAAACGGATTTTTCATTTAAAGTTTTTTCTTATCTTATTCTCACCCTCTTTAGAATTTATACGTTCCCCCTTTTTCGCATTCTAAATAAGGGAAACCAAATGATCGTTACTTAGGTGGCCAGAGTTTTTATATGCTTGTGAGACTCTTGACTCTTGGCATATTCTGTTCTTCGTGCTGACCTATTTATCGTGGAAGCACAAACCTTGTATAACATTTTGCATACTCGGGACTTATTGTGGTGGTTTGCTTGGAGTTTAGTCTAACTTAATAAAACTCCAAGTGTCTTCATATTTCTCTAGCAAGCCTTCACATAGTGCTCGTATCTGGTTAAAACGTGGTCAATTGCACACGTGCAATGGCATATGAGAAATAAAAATAATTCACTGTTTTCTAGTCAAAATGACGTTTTCCCAATAAATATGAAAATAATGATTTCAAGGACCTAGTCATGCCTATTTATGCCAGTAACGTGCGTAGTGTGCTCTAGTTTCTTTGCCACATTATCTGACATCGGGCTATAATCTATCAATCTAAAAAACAAACTAAGAAACATATAAATTTTGGAGAATTGCGGTCAATAGTAATGTCAATATTGATTGGCTTCTTAAATATTCAGAATTCAAAAGTACTCCTTCTCTAAGCACCATTAAAATTAAATTATTCAAACAGACTTCCTTTCTACTTCAGTGGAAAATTTAATACTATAATTAATCCTATAGAAACGTTTTAAGGATAAATTCAACTTCTTTTTTGAGCCTTTAACTTCTACAGAGCATCAGTAATAACGAGTAACCAACATAATATTATGATTCAAAAGGTTTTCCTAGGTGGCATTATATGCCTACTAGCCTTACAGTCGATATATATTTAAACCGATATAGAAAGAATTCATAACCAAACGCTGCTTAAAATTAAAAATACTAACATACTATAAATAATGTTAAGACGGAGTTCATGAAATCCTCAAGGCAGGGAAGAGGGGTGGAGGATTCTGTAGATTTGGAGAAATGCACGTTTCCGTACAAACTAGAATTGTGTATAACTGACAAGAATTTACATTATAATTTCTAGAAAAATCTTAACTAATAAGTGGTATTATATTTTATTATCATACCTAATATTAAAACATTATATTTCCAACATAATAGTTTCATTAAACTTATCATTATCTTGGTTCCTGTTCTTACTAATAAATAAGTATAACAGTACTAAATAAATAAATAAAAACAATTAAAGAAGAAGATAAATTTAACAATGTTAACTCAGATAAGATTCGCGAAGTTTGAAACTATTTCTTAAATATTTAAAAATTTTAATATATACTTCTCTAGTTGCATTATTTAGAATGTTATGAAGTTGTGAATTATCTGCTGGCTGTTTGATGGATGGTAAATACTGTTCTCTGAAAGGGGAGTAAATAGGGCAATGAAGATTTATATGATAAATGTCCTCATTCACATTTAAATTACACAATGTGCAAATTTCTTTTGGATTAATATTATAGAATACAATTTTCATTGAAACTTTATACAATAGTTGCTGGACGTTCTTAGCTGTGCAATGGTTTTTACAATTTGGAATGACAAACCTATAGTTAGAAATTCCTGAGGTGAACCGGGAGTTGTGAAAATTGCCTTTTCTAACGGACTATAATTTCTAATTTGGAGTTTTTCAAGGTCTATAGAAAGTAATTTACTTTGGTATGCTTCTACTACTGAGCTAGTGTGTAATTTAATTACATATTTCCTACATGCACACAATTGAAACGTATAAAGGGAACGGAGAGAAATAATAACATAGAAGTAGAAATTAGAGCTTCAATGTTTGCAGGGACCAGACGCTTCTTTACCGCCCAGAAATCTCTCAGATTCAACAATTTGTCCCAGAAAGCGGGCTGATTATATACGAAATGGTGATTACAACTGTCCAAACCTACGCCAGTGAAACGTGGACTCTCACAAAGGAAATCCGGGTAGCTGCTAGTTTATGTAAAAAGTGCCTTGTGGGAACCATTTGAAGCCGTCAAAAAGCAACATGTAAATATTAAAATTAATTTATTTATTAACGTCCACTTTTTGCAACTAAGGCTAATTTGGGCGGGTTCTCTACAGGTTGCCACCATTTTCTAGCCAGGGTGGGACATAATGAATTCCGTCACTAAATAAATTCCTTTTGCCCAGGCGGGAATCGAACTCGCCACTCTAGGTTTACCATGTGAGATTAAGGTCAACGGTTTAACTCACACTGCTAACCCGTGCTCTATGTAAATATTAGAAATAATGCCAAACTAATGGAGCCGATCTAGAATGAATGGAACACACACGTCAGACTCCGGAAAAAGATTTTATAAGTGCATCAAGAGGGGCTTGAAAAACCAGATGGATTTCGGCAAAGGTGGTTTAATAGCCAGGATGAGGACTTCTGGAGGTTAGGCATCTGTATTAGAAGTGTATGTCTGGGAACCTTCAGTATCTGCAATGCCTAGCTTTAAATAAACATGAATTTTATGTCATTAAGTAATCCAGGTTATCCGAAATGATTTAAGTTCATGGTATTCTTTTTTTTTTGGTTGCCATTACAGACCATGGGGATCTTTACCGTCATTAAGAGTTTCCTCCACCTTTGTCTATTCTGGGCTATGGATGTCCAGTTCACTACGTGCAACTCTGCAGCGTTCTTCTTCACTCTGCCAACCCATCTCATCTTCGGTCTCCCTCGTGGCCGGATACTTACCACTGTCGCATTCATTGTTTCTTATAGGGAGCCGGTTGGGTAACTACTTTCCACATTGTAACCTCATAGCTTTCACATTATGTGAAATCCACTGAATCGTTTCAGATATAATGTCCTCTATTGTCTTCCTTCTCCAGAGTCCTAAGTCACCATCTCGCTTTGGGTTTATTACGGTTTTAAGAGCCTTTCGCTCAAACCTTTCTACCTTTATATCCAGGATACCTGACAACTCACATCCATACAGGAGTACAGGTTTGATAATGGAGTTATAGATCCTTAGTTTCAAGGCTCGTGAGATTTTCGTTGATCTTAAGACTCGCGAAACCGAGAAGAAAGCGCAGTTGGCACTAGTTATTCTATGGTCAAATTCAGCAAACTGGCCTTTAATGCAGGTTACAGCAGCTCCGATGGCGATGAAGATTTCTACATTTGAGTTTTTGCAAAGCTAAATGTTACAAATGTACAAAATAACTGGAACCATTTCACTACAATGGCGATTCATCTTTTAACATGTTACAATATAATTTTACAAAATTAAATAAATGTTAAAATTTTTACACGGCTAACTTTTACAAATGTACAAAACAAATAGAATGGACAAAACTAAATATAAATTGTTAGTATATTTACAACATGAGGAAAAAAAACTAAATAAAAATAATACAAACAAAAGAAACTGAAAGAAAAAGTATAAATAGTTGACCTGGAAGGAGGCAAAACTTCTATTACACGTACAGTGCTTGCTATATATAACTTTCATAATTGTAGATAACAGCTTTTATATTTCATAAATAATCCGTTATTTCTTAAATACTTAAAAACTTCATCTATAAATAGGCTACTGTCGACCAGTAGTCCTCATACATTTTTGGGCCATGGCTACGTTTTTACTTGTGTGCAGTCAGTTAGTATGTGTTTACAGTCAGCGTTCTGATGCAGTAGCGACATATAGGTTCATCTTGTCTGGTCATTAGATATGAATGTGTTAGTCTACTGTGTCCTGTGCGTAGGCGCGAAAGTACAACTTCTTCTCTTCTAGAGTGTTTTCTTGAAGTCCAGTTAAGTGTGTTGATTTGATTTCTCTAAGTTGACTGTCAGTGTTATACCATAAATTATTCCAGCCATTAATTACGAGTTTTCTTATTTGAGAGATAGCGTCTTGGTGATGTATGTCCAAAAAATCTATTTGTTTAAGTTCAGTTGATTGCTTTGTCTACTATATTACTTTGAGATATGCCCACATGGCCGGGTAACCAATAGATAGTAATGTGTTTTTTTGGTCTATGAATATACTTAATAATTTCAATAATAAGGGGATTGGTGGAGTAGCTGCAAGCTGCTATTGAGCTGTAGTTTACGGCTCACTACCTTGCACTTCGTCTTACTTGCAAGCCTACCCCTTTTGCCCTTGACATCAATGAACCGGCAAGAGACGGCATATCCTCTTTAACGTAAATTACCTTAATTTTAAAATAGCATTACTAAGGACAAGCAGTAATCTTATCATCTTTTCAGCATATATCCTAGTTAATTTAGTTCAAATACATACATTTATGTAAATTATTAAATAAATATCGTTTTATGGAAAAGCGCCTAGACTTCATCACTCGAAACGCTATGAAGATAATAAAGATAGTCAAAACATAATGATAAAAAGAACCTGTGATTCATTTCGCTCTTCTATAATGTATTTTTCTTAGTTTTCTATAATGCGTTAGTAGCAACAAAGAATATGCCAGAGAAGTGTTCATTGTAAATAAATATTTCATCTTCAGTCAAAATTGCATTGCACTCTAGTACATCTATTTATTTTTCCCAATTATATATAATATATAAATACTAATAGTGCTTGCGCGCACATTTGTTCTTCTTTTAGTAAGTTGAAATAACTAGTGCGGAAAGATTCGTTAGGGAAAGTATTATACAGATACACTTTTATTTCAAGGAACAAATTACTTCAAAAACTCTAGTGATTGCTCCGAAACACTTTACCATAGGAATTTTCATTTTAAAGGAATTTAATTTAGAAGGTCAGACAAATCAAAATACAAGTGAGCAATCTAAAAAATTTGACAATATGAGGTTTCATTCGGATCGAGTTTCATTTCGTTTCTGGAATAGTAGTTTAATCTGGTATTTTCTTTTTAATCCGCTCTTTGCGCGATGAATATTGGCTGTGACTTCCAGGAAAGATCAGTAGTTTAAATAAAATGAAAAAAAACATTTGAGATAAATAGTTTTATTTATCCTTATATCTCCAACGACAGAGATAATACATTTAATACCGAAATCAATGAAGAATAACTCGATTATGCCCCTAATGGAGCGACATGTATCAAGACATTAGCATTAGATTAGTAGCACAGGTACCTACCTACATAATTAATGTTAATGTTGATGTTAAACCTAACTCAAATATAGCCAAAGTCAATCACAGAAAAAAATTAACTTATACCGTAATAGTATAGTAACGGGTTAATGGTGTGTCTGAAAAGTTAAAACTTATTAATTCATTTTTAGTTATGAAATCAATATACAGTGTATAGCGTAAATCTATAGCGGAAGGAGAATTTTGAGAGTAAATAAGAAATCATTATTACGGTCTAATAAGTGGCATCAGATCAGGAAACCAATAACAACATGTTTGAACATGAAAATGGTAAATTACAGTTAAAATGCCCAGGCTGTGCGGAGAAATGATTCTAGATTCCGAAAAATAGATGATAGGCAAGGTTTGGCACTTTGATGAAAGCATTAATGAATAATGTTAATGGTTTAGCTTGAGATGAGAATCAAAACATGTCGATGAATGTTCTTCTTATTTTGCGTCCTTATTTTTGTTCTGGCATTGATGAACCTAGAGATCTCTAGCGCACCAAGGAGGATTCGCGATCAAAATTTTTCCGTAGTTGGAGATCAACAACATATGCATACATTAGCCCAGGGGATGAGTTTTCTCCACTGAAATGAAATGAAATGTGAAATGTTTTTATTTCCGTTAAATGTTAACATAACGTAATAGGAAGCGTAAAATATTTTGGTTTTGTGTAAAACATTTACTAATATTAGGTCAATTAATTTATTTACATAGTATTAAATAGCATGTATACTTTTGTAGTAAAATGTTCACAAATTCGTTTTAAAATTAGCTCAAATTTCATTAATACATTTTATAAAATCTTTCAATTCCATAATTATATGCAATCAATTTATTTTGTTCACAATCTTAATACCACTTTAAATATTTAACATACAATTTTAATTTTTTGACAAGCTTTGTTATTAGTCTTAAATTTATTAAAGGATTATATGCTTTATAAGTGATGAGAAATTTTTCTTCACCTTAAAGAGACAATCTATTTTATCATAAATTATTTCTTGACCGATTTTTATAACAAAATTTGTATAAAAACATCCTTCAGGTTTCAAGTTCTTTAATTTATTTTTTAACAAAGAATATTTTCTAATAGATTTAATACATTCGGGTGGTGTATTAACCCTCCAACCGCGGGCGACGTGAAAATAGCGTTCTGCTTATTTGGTTTATTTTTGCGGGCCACGCTATATCCGCGTCGCACGTAATTTGTTTGAATGTAGTCAGCGGGAAACGTTTATTTACCGTCAAGACGTTTACCATGGGAATTTGAAAAAAGGTTTACCATGAAATTTGACAGAAAAAATGAAAATCGGCCCACGGCTAGAGGGTTAAAGAGTTTTACTCCTGAAAAAGATACGCTTTTCTTGGAGTATTTGTGTTTGTGGTTTGGGGTTTAAAGCATATTCTTGTATCTTGTTTTATGATTATGTGCTATACTATTTCTCTAAAACAAGTTCATGTCCCCCCCCCAATCAATATTGTTTGGTACATACATATATTGAAAGGAAAGGCATTATTTTTGGCTACTTAAACAGTGGCCGACAATAGACTCTCGACTTTTGATTGAATATAAACCTTTTTACTCTCTTCTGCAATTTAAATATTAAAATAAGAATTTTTGAGTTAACCTACTAAGACCGACTTATTCCTGAAGATACTATCAAACATAGCGAAACATGTAGAGCGAAAGTCGGGAGTGTGTTGTGTTTTATGATCTTCGGGCAGCTTTTACTCCAATTATTCTACAACGAATGGTTAGTAATGGTAAAACATATTGTCACCGGAGGGCCCTAAATCGATACCGGATAGGTAAAGCATAAGATTTGATTTTGAATGTTATTCATCTAGTTTTGATCAAAGTAATTAAAATTACTTTTTTGACGTTTAAAAAGCCACTATTAATTTTTCATAAACGGGGTTTGAGAACCAATAAAAATTCCTGAAAAATTTAATTTTGCACTAATCAATTGTTGTCGGAACCGTGCTTGATAGACTAAGACCCGATAAGATTGAAACACGAACAAAACATAAGTGATGTTTTTCAAGAACCTAAAAATAGTGTGCTTTGTTGAATATGGTGGCTGGAATTCCACTTGGTGCTCAAGTGGAACTCAGATTACACTTGATAGAGGCTTAGTTGAGTGATTACAACAGTTTCCAGCTCTCAGCTAATTATCGGAAGGGAGAACTCCAATTTTACACGACTAAAAGGGTTTGGAGTGAGCTCAAACGTAAAACCGTTCATCGACTACACTGACAACCACGCAATTTTCCAAGACACTAAATTGTCTAAAAGGACACCAAGAAAATTCTTGTTTCCATTAATGAATCTTGTAAACGGACAGAATCAATAACAGAAGTATGGAATTTTACTATTGTCAATTAGATTTCTTATTCCTCTCAAACCATACACTCTAAGAGTTTGGAAGATTTTTGAGATTTTATTCCTACTTTTAGGGTAAGGATTTTTGAACTTCAGAAATCGTTTTGAAAAATCTAGCTCCAGGAAAACTCTTATTAAGTAAAATAGCGAAACTGGTCGATGGGATCAACTTGAATGAAGAAGAGTAAACCGTGTCAAATAACCTAACAACGAACCCTCATAATTTATTACACTCAAATTTCATTCAAACGATTTTTTTTATAAACATTAACATGAAATAATAATCATAAATAAATTATTATTATTATTATTTATTAACGACCACTCTTTGCAACTCAGGCTAATTGGGACGGGTTATCTACAGGTTACCGCCCTTTTCTAGCCAGGGCGGGACTTAGGATGTTATTTAATGAATTTCGTCACTAAATAATTTCCTTTGCCCAGGCAAGAATCGAACTCGCCACTCTAGGTTTGCCATGTGAGATTAAAGGCAACGCTTTAACTCACATGGCTAACCTGAGTCCCCTAAATAAATAAATAATTTGTTTATTTTAATTCGTCAATTTTTTTTAAATGACAAAAGAAACTGCAGTAGATGATTTTAATAAAATCGTCTTTACTGAACACTTGTGACCTACAAATACATATTAAAATTCTTCATAGTCTAATGGCAAAGTTCACCAATAAAAATACCTTCCAAACTTTATTCACAATTACCTTACATGCTTCATGGTTTCCTACCACCTCTTCAGGGGCCATTCTTTTTCAACAAATAATAACATTAATTTTTAATGACCCAATAATAATCGCTTCCACATTAATAAGCGTGCACTAAAATAATATACTTATTAAATTTAATTGCATATTGCTTACTTACAGTTCTGAAGTACATTCTCGTTCCCTCTTATATTCTTTGAGAGAGACGCGTCCGCATAGGGGAGGTCACTAAAACTGAGATCACCGAAGTAGGTTAAGTCAGCTGACTATACATCGATTATTTTCAAGTCTAATCTTGAACTCGATTACTTCGTGCCATACTTGATTAAGATAAAATGTATAGAATATATGATTAAGGTATTTCATTTCTGTTTTCTGTTTGTTTTTATCCCTATTTTTTATTATGTGAATACTCTCTTTTATTTTTATTTTATTATTATTTATTTATTTATTTATCAATTATGAGAACTTTTTCAAAATTGAAAGTGTGTTTCTTGGAACCGTCAAGGCAGTTTTTTTTACGTCAATGGTCAATAATTGTTACTTGTTGATTTGACCTTTTACTTCGGAGTTGCGATATTTACCTGTTCCATTACAGGTGTTACAGCTCACTCTATATACATTATATTTAGTTCTTGATTCTATTATTATCTTCTTGTTATCTTTTATTCTACTAAAATTGTTTTGGATTATATTTCCAGACTATATTTTATACCCCATTACACATAAGTTTCAGTTTTCTAGACATTTGTGGGTGATAGTATCGTGGTATAATAGTATATATTAGTGACCCTTTCCATTAAACTATGAAGAACAAATAAGAATATTGGGTCCGTAATAAGAAGCATATTAAAATTGGTATAATAGTGAAATGTCAACTAATAAAACTAACTCATCATTCAGCAGTTTATTATTTTTTTATCTCCATGTCCCAAGTCTCCCGAAGAGCCTCTATAGAGGATACAAATAAAAACTTTATTCAAAGCTATATATTTGCTTGTCATTAATGACCTCTCTGCCATTTAGGTCACAGCTAGGCAATTGAAGTTATTGTTTGCCTTATTTCATATGTTCCATATTATTTTATGCTCTTGACGGGGTGTAACGGGGGGGGGGGGGGGTACCGTAAATAAACTTTAGTGTTGATAGCTGAGTTTTATTTATTGACTTTCGGAGCATTAGATAATAAAGTCTTATCAATTTCAGTGTAGTTACGTTTTGTTCAAAACACGAATTTATATATTTTATTACAAGTAACTTTGGACAATTATAGAAGCAGTGGTTGTTTTTGTATTCAGTCGCGTCTCTTTAAATGGGGACTAAAGCGGAATACCAGTCTTTGAAAGAAGAAAGATAGAAAGTCTCATTGTCCCATTACAATTTTTCAAACTTCCACCCACAGTATTAAACATTGATTGAAACAAGATCAATTATTTTTGCTTATAAACCATGGCTGGTAGAAAGTATGTTGGCTTCCGTGTAAATAAAGATTTATTTTCCTTTTTAAATTAGTAAGTAACTCTTCATAGATTTAAGTTGGCAGATTTCTTTTCGTGATTTTATAATCATTTGTTTCTCTTTTCCAGACACCTGAGCAACGATACAGTAACTTCAAAGGACTGAAGACAGTTGCAATAAAGAAGGTAAGTCAGTTTTCATTTTTTCTTATAAATAAAGATTTCCTATACAACAATTCTTTTGGTAACAAGATCATTTTTTGTATGCATATGTATTTAAATTAAATATTGCTGAAGTGGGCCTAGTACTGTGGTAGTTTGCTGGATGTCTGCTCTAATACGGTACTTTAAGAGTTGTATGTCTTATTAGGTAACGAATTTTATTGTAAAGAGGTTGCTTCGATTTAGACTTATACCGTTCCCTCGATATCTGCTCAGCATCATGAGGCACTTGAGTTCCTCCTTTAAAATGTTAGTTACAAATTAAACATACTTAAAATAAGTATTCTACACGGCTGTTACCTCTTTCCAAAAAACACCGTCCCGCAGGGGCTGCGTAAACTATACAGATTTTCCAAGTGAAGTTTTGAAAAGGAGAGATTTCACGAGAGCCGAACTAGCTAGCCGGTAACTCACGACTACAACCGAAGTTAGCCGATCTCATCATGTCCGTTACGCTCAATAAAATGCAAATATCTCGGCTAATATTCAAGATAGAGAATAAATGTATATGACAATATTTATAGTAAATTTAATTTGCAATAAGATTGGTTCTATTTTTTTTCGAAATATATTTGGTTCAATATTACGATATTTCGAAATCACGAAAATCTCGCCTCTAAACCCCCCCCTTCCCATTGGTCCGATTTCAGCCATTAACGAACTTGACCTTTATTTTTACATAAAACGATAAAAATATCGAGTTTGGTAACGATCAAGCAAAAATTGCGACCGCTAGAGCGTTAACAGGCTAATATATATATATATATAATTTTGAACGGACCTCATTTTCGTCATCTCCTGGGTAGGATCGATGGACATTTGTAGAATATTTTTGAAAATTGTCGTCATGAGTACGACCTCAATAGCTGATTTCCCTTAAGGGAAATCTGCTATCATAGAAGTTTTCGTTCTTATCTATATCATTTTTTATAGATCCCAATGAAAACTCTTCGAACAAAAGATTTCATTTGTAGGATGCCGGAAGTGGGAGGAATCGAAAATGGGGACGAAAAAAAGTCTTTCCAGAAAGTAGACTTAAGCTTATTACATCAATGAAAAAAAATACCAGCACTTGAAAATGACACTTGTGTGTGTGTGTGTGTTTCAGTAGAGGATCTAGCGGTGTCAATTTTTGATTGATCGTTATCAAACTCGATGTACAACCGTTTTGTTAATGTCCCCAATAGGAACAGGTATAAGGGGGTTTGAGGGGAGGGTTCCGAAAATTCAAAATATCTCCGTTATTATGAGTTGGATCGAAACATTTTGTAGAACCAATTTTCTTAAAAACTGTTGCTCTATACATTTTTTGCACCTGAATTATTAAGCAAGTTGTTGGTATTTTCTTGTTTTCAACCTTCAGCAAAACGCCACTTCTTCTCTACGGAATTTCGCTTAGGAATAGAGAATATATAGTGATATGAGATCACCAGTGTGGGAAATCTGCTTAGTTTACTCAGCCCCTGAGAATTGGACTTTTTCAATCCGACACATAATATTGGAGATATTTAAGTGTTTTTTTTTCTTTACTCTGTTCTCTAAACCCTCAATCGGCCTGGTCCAATTTCAGTGATTAACGTCTTTCTAGAACTATGCATTTGCATAAGACATTTAAATGTCGCGTTTGGTAACGATCAAAGAGAAAATTGTGGCCTCTAGAGCTTTAACAGACATATATATATATATATATATATATATATATATATATATATATATATATATATATATATAAACTGCTCAAAAATGAATAGGGATATTGGCTGTTTGGTGGTATGTATGGGGCCTAGCATTTTTTTTTTATTATTATAAATATCATTAATATTTATTAGAAATTATTGTCTTTTTTCCCCATAAAAAAGAAATTTAATTAAGATTGATTTAATTAAAATTAATAGGATAAGAAAAAATAACCAATCTCCCTATTCATTTTTTAGCAGTATATAAAATTTTGAATGGTCATCATTTTCGAAATCAGGGATCGGTGGACATATGACGATTTCCAAAAATCACCTCAATAGCAGATTTCCTCTAAGATAAATATGCTTAAAATGCTTTTTAAATTAGAACTAGTGACATGCTCCGTCTTTGAAAGTCCTAGTTGCCTTAATAAAGCAAAATGAATATTTAAATACTTGCGACTGCTCGCATCATTTGGTAGCCCATGGCTAGTGATGCTCAAGACTGGATTTCAGGTAGATCGCATACAACAGACAGCTGAGTAGGAATGTTTCATCAGGAGGCAGCCCATGAATAGACACTGTTCAGTTATCCATGGGATCAGCACTAAGGCATGTGAGAGACCTTAGTTGAACAATTCAATGAGCCCTAGATCAAACCATCCCATCCGCTGGCTCTCATTAACTTCTGAGTTCAACTTAAATGTCTTTAACACAATGAAGGCAAATCCCAAAAGTATAACAGGGAGATATTTACGGGTCACGATCTGCCGGAAAGAATTTGAGCTCTAAGAGATGCTCTTGGCTTCCCAGGACCACTTCTTCGTTGGGCACTGGATTGATTGCAAAAGCTTTAATTCCCCTTGCTGGGTCAATCAACACTGACTCACAAACTAATTTGAAACATATATATTCTTTCCCCCTTCTCCTTTAAATTTTCAGTTACAACATATCAGTGGGCAAGACTTGAGAAGAGGTTAAAGTTGTAGTGTGCGTACTCCTACTGGCTAATGCTCATCATTAACTTATGCAGGCTATAGGCTACGGAACGATGGCTATCTTAACAACTCTGGCCTCTGAATGGAATTTTCCTCATGATGTCTTTATTGCTGGATGGTCTGATGCAGAAGACAATGGGAGACCACTGCATGCCCTTGTGACCCTCCTATTCCCTTATTCGGTCGCGTGAAAATCAGGTTTACCTGTTCATGAAAAAAATTACCAAGTGTAGCCTAAAAATACTACATATATATTCTTAAGAAGAAAGAAAGAAAGTTTTATTCTCGTTACAATTTATTTAGATTATTTTTTAGCAGTTTGCCTTTAAGGGAAGTCAGCTATTGAGGTTATACTCATTACGCTATTTGGAGATACAATGGCTTTAAAAGCCACACTTACTTAATTTAATAAAGTCTTGTCTTCATTTTCGAGTTTTTAAATGATCAAACCATATTTTTTGGTAGGACATTATGGAATTAAAATTTTTATTGATATAGATAACTATTCTCTATATCTCCAATAGTATTTTTCAATATGTCAAAACCTCATCCCACAGCCCGCCCACACGGAAAGAAATAACCATTCATTGAAACCTAGTCTTTAATTTCCATTTTTCACTCCAACAATAATGGCAATACAATGAACCATTTGATTAGACAGACCTATCTCGAATGGTAATATTGTTACGAAAATTAAATACATGAAAAATTAAACAGAGAATCGTATTTGGGAAATGCGAGGTGGATCAAAGAAGCCGACAGAGGATCGAGTCCTGTTCTGGAAGGGTCTGGGCCGTCCCTTTGATGTTCTCCCGCCAATCTATATAAGACACCCTGGCCGAACCGAGTCAGTTTTAGTTTGATCTCAAGTGCTCATATGTGCGTTCAGTGCGACTTAGTGCAGCGCGGTAAAGTATTTTTTTGTGAAGAACAGTGTCGTGCCGTGACTCTAAGTAACAGTTTAGTGCCCTGTTAAAGGACAGTGCAGTGCCATCCTTTTGTGTACTTCAGTGACCGTGAGTGAATTATTGGACTGTTTGATAACAAGAACAGTGACGCTATCAGCGCATTCTGTGAGTAGTAATTAAGAACAATTAACCAAGTGTGTATTGTATTGTAAATAAATTGTGCAGTGATAAAAACTGTGAAGCTTGTGTGTGTTTAATTTTGCAATCCAAAAGCACTCTTATAAACAACGTTTATTACTGGTTTTGTAATAAAAACGTAACAATATAAATTTCTTATAAGCACAATTTTATTTCAAATTTATTGCGGTAACATTCGTAATTAGGCGAATTCACCATCCTATTTAAAATTGTTAGGAGTGCAGCATCTTCTCAATGTGTGTGTGTTTTAACTTTGACTTAAATTTGCATGAGATCCGTTAAGAAATTAGATGTTACAAAATGTATAGTGACAAAACATTTACGTAATGCGATTCGCGAATTAAAATTTGGAGAAACCAACGTAAGGAATTTAAAGAGAGAATGTTCGTAGAATCTGTTGAAATGTAAAACGTCCTTATTACCAGTAAAGGCACCAAAAAATACAAAGCATTATAACGAATCCGACTATGTCTTTTATAATAAATTTTCATACTCTACATACTAAAGTGGCTTATAGTAGATTTTATTACGTAACAATATCAGGAAATTAATTATTATAAAGCAGAAATAATGAAGGGCTTTGAACGAACACAGAAACGTGATGCCAATGGTCGAACCTAGTGTGACGCCATTTATAACGAGAACAAGAAACCTTAGTTAGTCCCCCCTCAGGTTTTTTATTTCTTCGTATTGTATAAGAAACCAATACCTTGTTTGTGAGTAAAATCAGGGATCCCTTCTTTTAATAATTAAACAGAATATATACAAAAATAATTGAATCGGTTTTCGTTAGAGCTGAAACCTGGAGAGTCTACCAAAAATAATATACTGCTCAAAAATGAATAGGGATATTGGCTGTGTTGTGGTATTTACGGGGTCTAGCAATTTTGTTGTTTTTTTAATTATAAATATCATTAATATTTATTAGAAATTATTGTCTTTTTCCCTCATAAAGAAGTAATTTAATTAAGGTCGATTTAATTAACATTAATAGGATACGAAAAAATAACCAATATCCCTATTCATTTTTGAGCAATATAGATTCATGTTAACATTTCTTGCGTCTAATTGGAAACTTGGCCGATTTTAAAAGAGTTAAAAAAAAATCCAGGTAAGCTGGGGTGAACTTTAATGATGATGCAGTTGAAAGGTTCAAAACACCTAGAGAATACCTAGTTTTTGGGTACTGCAATTTAACTGCAAAGTCTTGTACTTCTGGTAATTGGTGTTTAATACATTCGGATTCCAATAGCTATTCCTTTTTGGACATTCCAATAGCTATGTTTTTGGTGTCCAAATCAGATTGGCTTTTATACGACTTCTTCGAATTAATGAGGAGATATTCATCATTTACCAATAAAAAAGGACTACGTTTTTCACTGTCTTGATGACATTTCTTTTATTTGTTTGATTTCATGAAACCAAACTTTCTGTCACAGAACCCCAATAGATGGAGCCATTAGGGTTAGAATGCAGCTATGGGTACATTATAATTCACAACAAATCCCCGTAACAGTCAAACATAAAAATAAGCAGCCAAATAACGATAACTCTGAAAAATTGCTATTATAAATCTAGACTGTAATACTCCTAATTAGCAAATTATTTTTATTTGATATCGTTCATTTAATCATAACACCAAAGGGTAGGTGAAACCAATTAAAAACTTATTTCTTCGAGAATTAATTAACTTTCTTAGAAATAAATTGTATTTTTGAACATATTAATTACATCAATGTTCCGTTTTGATCAAATAACCACACTCCAAGAATTTTGGTGTTTATTTTATTTTTTCTCCTACAGAATTGAAGTAAGTTTTACATTGTTCACAATTTACTTCATGTATGTAATATTATGAATTATAGTAGGGAAATTTATTGTACCAAATTGCTCATTACGTATTCTTGAATAGTAATCTTTGGTATTGGGAACAATTTGAGAGGAAAACTTTGAGTTTATAAAATTCTGTGATAGAAATATATTTAGTATAAAGGAATAAAAAAAATATTCAACGTATTTTATTATTTATAGTGTGGCAACAAATTCAATTTCTCTTCAACTCTTTATAAATTATTTGTGGTTGAAATTGAATGAATGAAATTTAATATAAATAATTAGTTGATTAAAATAAGAGTGTTTCTAGCTGAAACGGAAATTGCCATTTTCCTGGACTTACCGCATTTGAAACGTTTGCTGCCTATCAAATATATGTGTCTAACTGTATCAAATATTTTTGTTAATGAATCATGATAAATTGCGTTGCAAATGTTTGAAATGTTATGAGAACTTGCATATTTAACTTCAACTGAAGTGCAGAAAAAATGGGACACGCAAGGGTTGTGTTAATTAAGGAGATTTCCAGCCTGCTGAAAATGCTACTAATATGGTTCAATCTACTCTCCATTTTCCTGTTATAAGAAGCCTATCTAAACAGAGCAAGGATATTTAAGCTGAGCATAACATATTTGGATGCTCAGGTGCACAAAAATCGCATTTGTGAGAGTGGGAGTTTAGAGAAGGCTCAAAACTAAAAAAAAAAAATGCAAATTTCTCCGTTTATATTCGAGTAAGAGAAAATATTATTCTTATTCTGGACCCAATATTTTATACGTTCCCAATACGTTCTTCATAGTTTCATGGCATGGGTCACCAATAAAAAAACATTTCATTCCAAGGTTATGTACTAATTATGGTTATCATTGAACTATTCCTTTGTGAGACACATGCAAATACGTCCTGTGACGACTTCTTCATTTAAGATTTTTCGTTCTTTACTCGAAAATATACCACACTGGATATTTAGCCGTTTCAGTCATCACTAAGATCATATTTGTTGGCTGAAATTGGACTTGAAATACTGGTTTACAGAGGGGGATTAGATAATTCAAAATGTCTCCGTTATTATGAGTCGAATCATAAAATGCTATAGAATCATTCTTTTTAAATTTTTTATTTTCTACAATTGTTGTTCTATCCATTTTGGCTAACACAAGTATTAACCGAGTTATTCAAAGTTTCTTGTTTTCTGGCTTCTGTAACCCCCCCCCCCCCTTCTACTTATCGGTTTTATTACGTATAAATAGAGAATATGTGGTGTGATGAGATCACAAGTATGTTATACCAGAAGGTGGGAAATCTGCTTAGTTTACAAGGCCCCTGCGGGCCGGCCTTTTTTTCATTTCTAGTTAAAATGAACCTTTTAGCAAATTTCCCGTAAGGGAAATCAGCTATTGAGGACGTACCCATGATGCTATTTTCGACAAATTTCTTCAAATGTCCATCGATCCTACCCAGGAGATGACGAAAATGAGGTCCGTTCAAAATTATATATATGTCTGTTAACGCTCTAGCGGTCGTAATACTTGTTTGATCGTTACCAAACTCGATATTTAAACGTTTTATGCAAAAAGACAGATCAAGTTCGTCAAAGGCCGAAATCGGACCATTGGGAGGGGGGTTTAGAGGGGGGATTTTCGAAATATCTCCGTTACCATACGTCGGATCAAAACATTGTACAGAACCAATCTTATTACAAAATAAATTTACTATTAATATTGTTCTATATATTTATTCTCTATCTTGAATATTAACGGAGATATTTGCATTTTTATTAAATGTGGGCGGATAACACACGAGTGAGTTTCCCGCCAAAAGCTAGTTCGACAGTTTCCGTAACTGCTCGGCTCTCGTATGGAGATTTTTCTATTGTATAACTTTACATGGGAAATCTGCTTAGTATACGCAGCCCCTGCTTGACGAACTATTTTTTACGACTAGATTGTAATACCTAAATACTTAAAAACACATAATTTTTAATAATAGAGTATATGAAAAATAAAAAATCCACATAATGTAATCCAATAATACAGCCAAATTAAGAAGGGGCAAATTATTTAATTGTACTGCTGGAATCCTGTGGATCACTGATTTGTACGATGCTGACAGGGGGAATTCAGAAAGGTTTTCGCTGTATTTTGACAAGCTCATCAAATCTATATTTGTGTTTGAAGAGTGTTTCCATTTGAGTGTTCTTCAGGCAGAATAGATGTGGGCGGCAACATATTAGCCACGTGCCCTTCACTTCACTGATCCCCGTGGCAATTTGAATTAACCTCTTCTTATCTGTTTCTATTTCCCTCTCTTGGATAATGAATGGCATTTATCTTCCTTGTTTATCGTCAGTGCTCATGTTTGATGTCCTCCCTAATAAAGTCTTTCATACTGCATCATTCGTGCATAAGGTCAAGAAACATTTGAAAAGCTAGTTCATTTCCTCAACTAGTGTTATTTTAAGGAGAATAATGGAACTTTGCGCAATTCCGAAGATTACAGGAATTACGACAGTGCCTTTTACTAGTACTTAAAATTTAAGACCTCGAATTGTATACCTTGTGTATTAATAGATTTTTATTTGCTCCGGAAAAGAAATTTATTTATTATAAACAACAGAGCTCCGCAACTGTGGCAACTTGGTTCTTCTTAAAGGCGAAAAAAACAAAAACAAAAAATGTAACACACAAAATAATATTTGAAAGCAAATAAATACTGTTCTAATCCCACTGCCTTCCAGAATGGAATATCAGTAATAAGTCCTGATCCTTCTCACCATAGCATTAGCTAAAATGTAAATATTGACAGCCTCTCAGTTCTTATCTAAATCTTGCTATCGGAACACTGTTAGTGACTAGTGCTACTGGGAAGTGTTAGTTGTTTTGATCAGCGAGTCTTATTAAATTTTATTACGTAATGCCTAGGGGAAAAGTGTTATCTGCGAGTGAAAAGGATGTGATTAAAACATTACGCGATAACAACTTGACAATATCGAAAATCGATTGAACTTTA
Source organism: Riptortus pedestris (assembly GCA_019009955.1). Taxonomy (NCBI): domain Eukaryota; kingdom Metazoa; phylum Arthropoda; class Insecta; order Hemiptera; family Alydidae; genus Riptortus; species Riptortus pedestris. Next base: position 86,501,290 of record CM032233.1, read on the forward strand.
AATAGAAGCAGGCAGTTAATAAGAAATTGCATTAGGCTGGACAACAATTAGGGCAAGAAGAAAAGCACAGGTAGGCCCATGGCAATGACTGTTCGAGAACAGCGAGCAATTTTACGCCATGCATCCAACTCTTCAGCCACAGCGAGAATAATTTGTGAACAAGCTGGGGTCCAAACAAACGTCAGGAATGTTCAACGCCTTTTGCAAAAGACCAACCGTTTAAAGCACCTTAAACTGAAGTCATAGCCCCCTCTTTCAAAAGCACACAAAGCCAACAGAAAGAAGTTTGCTTCGGAACACATTACTTGGGGAAGGAGATGGAAGAAAGTTGTCTTCAGCGTTGAAAAGAAGTTTAATTTGGATGGGCCTGATGGATATCGATATTATTTTCATGATTTGTGGAAGGAAAAATTATTTTTAAGTAAACGTCAAATGGGAGGAGGAGGTGTTATGGTTTGGGCTGCGATAGGATACTATGGAAAGACAGATTTAGTGTTTTGTTCGGCAACATTAAACGCAAAAAAGTACATAGACATCATCCGGGAGCAAATTGTTGGGAGAGGAGAAGAACTGACTCGAAGGCGGTTCATCTTTCAGCAAGACAATTTACCTGTCCACACTGCTCGCCTAGGAAATTTTTATTTTGCTGCCATATTCCCGTTTTACCCTGGCCAGCCCGATCCCCAGACCTTAACATAATTGAGAACTGCTGGGGTGAACTTTCTCGTACAGTTTATGCTCGAGGGAGATAGTTTAACTCCGTAGAAGAACTGAAATCTTGCATCGAAGAAAAGTGGTCTACTATTCGTAAAAAGTATATAAAAAAAAACATTTTATATCTCTCCCAAAGCGATTGGCTGAAGTCTTAGAAAGAAATGGTGGCTCAACGCATTACTAAAGCGGGAATAATCAAAGGTCACAGAGATTAAATAAACTGGCCTATAATTTTGTCGCGGTCATTCAATGTGTTTTTGTTTGTTTTTTCGATTAGAAATATACTTATTTCATCAAATTTACTGTTTTTTTTTATTTTTCCTTGCAAAATCATATAAAATAAACTAAATTATATAACAATTAATCAACTAAAATTAATTTTTAACAGAAAAATTGAGGTGGCCTATGATTTTGTCGGGGAGTGTATTCAGAATTTTTTTAATTATTCCCTTCTAACCCCCCCCCCCACGGTTCGAATTTCAGCCAGTAACGAACTTGATCTTCCTTTTTACATAAAACGCTTATATATTGACTTTGGTAAGGATAAGGAAAAAATTGCGACCGCTAGAGCAGTAACAGACAAATATATATATATATATATATATATATATATATATATATATATATATATATATATATATATATACAATTTTGATCGGCCTCATATTCGTCATCTACTAGATAGTATTCTAAAACCGTGTCATGAGAACAACCTCAATAGTTGATTTCCCTTAAGGGAAATCTGCCAAAACTCAGCATTTTGAGTAAATATTCTGAAATCTGTGGGGCTCAGTTCTTTTTGTCCTCCAGCACACTGAGACTAATTGCACCAATGTTAGAATATTTGTCTGTCCGTCCCACTCGTTAGTTACTAAAGCACACACAAACTACTCAAAGGATTTCAATGACCTTTTGTATTTGTCCGTCAATTATCCCTAGGTACGACGTGGGCTATTATAGGGTATGAGGGTGTGCTCTGTGAAGTCAAAACATATATTCCTCAATCATTTAGTTCTATTGGTTTTACCGAAAAATTAAAATAATACATTCTGTTAAAAATATTAAAGTATGGACTAAACAATTTAGTATTTCGTTCTTTAAAACACTTCTCTGGTTTTACTATAGTACGCCTGGCATAATCAGACTTTTTTTTAATTTGGAAAAAAAAATTTTTTGTTTTTTTTTAATTCAGAGGCTGAGGTTGGCCATGTGAGTTAAAGCGTTCGTTGTCTTTAATCTCACATGGTAAGCCTAGAGTGGCGAGTTCGATTCCCGCAATAGGATTTTATTTAATGACGAACCCTTTAAATAAAATCCTTAGTCCCACCCTGGCTAGAAAAGGTTGGTAACCTGTTGATAACCCGTCCCAATTAGCCATAGTAGCAAAAACTGGACGATAATAAATAATAATTGTAATTTTAATTCGGGCAGAAAAAATTACGTTAGTTGATGTAAATGATTTTGTAGTCTACAAACAGCACATCCAGGACTCGAAGTTTACGTAGAAATCAGTACATAAATTCATCAATATTTTAGTTATTATTAGTATTATCGAAGAAATATTGATAATTATTATTATTTATTAACGTCCACTTTTTCCAAATAAGGCTAATCGGGACAGGTTATCTACAGGTTACCACCCTTTTCTAGCCAGGGTGGGACTTAGGATGCTATTTAATGAATTCCGTCACTAAATAATTTCCTTTGCCCAGGCGAGAATCGAACTCGCCACTCTAGGTTTACCATGTGAGGTTAAGGTCAACGCTTTAACTCACATGGCTAAACCGAGCCCAAGAACAACATTTGAACAAATTGTGTTTCAATGAGGAATATATTTGAAATTAAAAATTATGCCTCCTACTTCCGAGAATTGCCTCACAGGCGTTAAAATAGAATGACTGACAGCAGTGATTAAGGAGCCCGAAAATTCAAAAAATTCTAAAACATTGTGTGCAAGTAGAGCAGCATCATCCATAGCACAAAGCTATTTTTTGTTCGTGCGAAACCACAATTTGAAGGTGTAAAATCACCTCTTGAAAAAAATTGGTTTTTATATTTTTGGGCGAACATTGTTAAAACGGTAATATATTATATTATATTATATATATATATATATATATATATATATATATAATAAGTGTCAAATGATAGTTTTTAATTCTCTTTAAAACTGTTCAATCAGATTTTTTTTAAATATCTTATTTTTTTTAAATATTCCACCCCACCTCAGTTTGTTTTATATTGAATCATATTTAATATTTAACAAGAAATTCAACCATATGTTATAAAATAGTATTCCGTACACATTTTTCAAAATTAAGCTAAATACACCTTTATTTTATAGCGCTATGGCACTCCTTATTCATCACTGGCTACTTACGGGGAATGTTTTAAACACCGAGGGGGATGTTACATTAAAAAAAATATGATAACACAGATTTAAAATTCATGAAAAACCATAAAACTATCAATTGAAACTCTTTTTAAATCTATAGCCGTTTTGATAATATTAGCTCAGAAATATAATAACCGATTTTTTCAAGAGGTGAATTTACCCCTTCAAATCGTAGTTTGTTGAACAAAAAATAGTTCTGTGTTACTAATGAACTACTCTACTTGCACACAAAGCACCCGAAGTTTTTGAATTTCCGGGTTCCCTTCCTTGGGAGCAGAACTTAATCTTCATATTATTTAGTGCAAATGCTATGTTAATGCAACCTTCTCAGTTTGACGGGAAATCATATTTTTTTTCAAACGGTGAAATAAATACTGACCCATAACATAGCTACTAATATATAAGATAAATAAGTTATTTAAAATGTTTCCAACCATTAGAATCCTTAGAACTGTCATGGAGATTGTAATCTATAAGACTATTGAATGTACCAAAAAAACATAAGATAATGTTTAATTCATATGCTCCTGGTTGCTAGTCTTTAATAATATTTGCATTGTTCATTATCGATTACAGATCCCGGGCACTTAATGGGTCCTAAAAGCACATTATTACCTTAAAAAACAATTTGCCTAATGCTGAGAGAGACCGCAGTACCACCTCCTTTCAACCCTCTAATTGAGTTTAATGCCGTGAAAATGAAATTACTCCTGATTTATCATTAGATTATAGTGATTATAAAACAAAATATTTTGAAATATACATTATTATTTAACCATTAATATTATTTAAAGACCGTTTACAAAATAACTTAAACACTGAATTCGCATGTTTCATTAAACATTGAAAATATGTAATTATTTTTCAAACTTTGTATACCTCAGTTAGTTAACTAGGGGAATTGGTTTAACGGAACAGAGTTATGGAACTAAAGTTTGCTAATTTCTCAGTTTCACTTAGTAATTCACAAAATACCTTTAAACCTTTTTGTGTTTAACCTTAAAAGATCAACAAACTAACTCATTTAAGAGTTTCCGATACGATACATTGGAATAGATATATTTGCGATTTATTTTTGACTTCCCTTGCACTCCAAACTTGAGATAGTTTTATATATTTGGTAAGCAACCTACATATATTTTACTACTTCTCCAAAATGATTAAATGCCGCGTTACATCTACATGAGACTAAATTTGAGGGCTTCACATTGCCAATACCTTTAAATTATTGGAGAACGTAAAAGGAGAAGGTTGGCTGAATGGAGTGTGCGGGTTTCCTCGGAGGTTATGTAATTTTTACAATTAGACGCTTTTCCTTATTCGGGTTACTCCTGAAAAAAGATGTTTCCTCTTATTTGTTACATGACGTGAGATCTTGAGAAACCTTAAAATATTGTGAAATAACGTTGTATTGATTTATGCCCAATCTATTAAAAATATCTTATATATACCATCATATATATTTATTAATAATGTTCACCACGTGACGGATTTTATTAAGGAACATAATATGTAATTACATTTAACAAAATTTGATTATGTATTACGGGAATGAATTATTATAACACTCATCATTTTAGCGGATTTCCCTTTAGGGAAATCAGCTATTGAGGTCGTACTCATGACGCGATTTTTGAAAAATTTCTTCAAATGTCCATCGATCCTACCCAGGGGATGACGAAAATGAGCTTCGTTCAAAACTGTATGTGTATATATATATATATATATATATATATATATATACAGCATATATATATATAAAGAATATATATATATATATATATATATATATATATATATATATATACAGCATATATATATATACAGCATATATATATATGCTTATATATATTTGTCTGTTACCGCTCTAGCGGTCGGAATTTTTGTTTGATCGTTACCAAACTCGATATTTAAACGTTTTATGTAAAAAGACAGATCAAGTTCGTTAATGGCTGAAATCGGACCAGTGGGAGGGGGGTTTAGAGGGGAGAAACCCATATTTCGAAATATCATCGTTACTATAAGTTGGATCGAAAAATTGTATAGAATCAATCTTATTCCAAATTACATTTACTATATATATATTGTTATATACATTTATTCTCTATCTTGAATATTAGCCGAGATATTTGCATTTTTATTAAATGTGGGCGGATAACCGACGAGAGTGACTTACCCGCCAAAAGCTAGTTCGGCCGTTTTCGTAAATGTTCGGCTCTCGTGAAATTTCTGTATTGTAAAACTTCTGTATTGTATTGGGAAATCTGCTTAGTTTACGCAGCCCCTGCGTGACGGACTTATAGCAGATTTCCCTTAAGGGAAATCAGCTATTTTCAGGAGGAGAACGGTTTACTTCGGTTTCAAAAAATATATTCATATATGAATGCCTTCGTTAATTTTATCGAAAACATGTCAAGGACGTATTGAAACGTTATATTTTTCAAGGGAAACAAGATCTATTTGATTCCACGAACGATAATAAATTCGTAAATAATCGTCCCATATTTCTTACATCATGCATCGAAACATCAGGAATTTGATGACAATTATGGGAATATGTAGCGCTTACGTGAATCGCCATTGTATACATAAATTAGTTTAATTACCATTTTCTGAATCTGGGGTATAAAAACTGAATGAAATTTACTGTATATGTTACAGGGCATTTAAGTAATGTGATGAAAATGTTTAAATTCCCACAGGAACCCATTTATTATTATTCTTATTATTATTTATTAACGTCCACTTTTTGCAACTCAGGCAAATTGGGACGGGTTATCTACAGGTCCGTAGGAACAAAAAATCCGTCAAAATGGAAGCCCGAAAGGAACAATAAGTCGCCTGGGTATCCTTTTGGAGAACCCACTACAGCGCTAAACAGACTTTTTGCAATGCCCATGAATCTAAGCCAGGTTAAACGAGCTATTTTTTTTTCCGACTTTGGAAACACTTCAAACTACCACCTCAAGAGTTCGAGCGAAGATTCACTTCTCCATCAGCCACATGCTAAAGCAAACTCATTGGAAACCCAGGAATTCCTTTAAAGCTTTTCGATAGTTTCTAACCATGTATTGAGCATATCATACAAAGATGCATTTATTGATTGATTAGTTGATATAATAATTGGACTACCTACGACATCATCATGATCTAAAGGCCTTGTAGTTGCAACCATTGTGTTCCTTCAGAAGCTGCTCTTTTCATATTACTATACCTACTGATGCATTAATTGACTGATTAGTTGATATAATAATTGGACTACCTACGACATCATCATGATCTAAAGGCCTTCTAGTAGCAACGATTGTGTTCCTTCAGAAGCTGCTCTTTTCATATTACTATACCTACTGATGCATTAATTGACTGATTAGTTGATATAATAATTGGACTACCTACCACATCATCATGATCTAAAGGCCTTGTAGTTGCAACCATTGTGTTCCTTCAGAAGCTGCTCTTTTCATATTACTATACCTACTGATGCATTAATTGACTGATTAGTTGATATAATAATTGGACTACCTACCACATCATCATGATCTAAAGGCCTTGTAGTTGCAACCATTGTGTTCCTTCAGAAGCTGCTCTTTTCATATTACTATACCTACTGATGCATTAATTGACTGATTAGTTGATATAATAATTGGACTACCTACCACATCATCATGATCTAAAGGCCTTGTATTTGCAACCATTGTGTTCCTTCAGAAGCTGCTCTTTTCATATTACTATACCTACTGATGCATTAATTGACTGATTAGTTGATATAATAATTGGACTACCTACCACATCATCATGATCTAAAGGCCTTGTAGTTGCAACCATTGTGTTCCTTCAGAAGCTGCTCTTTTCATATTACTATACCTACTGATGCATTAATTGAATGATTAGTTGATATTATAATTGGACTACCTGCCACATCATCATGATCTAAAGGCCTTCGAGTTGCAACCATTGTGTTCCTTCAGAAGCTGCTCTTTTCATATTACTATACCTACTGATGCATTAATTGAATGATTAGTTGATATAATAATTCGACTACCTACCACATCATCATGATCTAAAGGCCTTGGAGTTGCAACCATTGTGTTCCTTCAGAAGCTGCTCTTTTCATATTACTATACCTACTGATGCATTAATTGAATGATTAGTTGTCGAAAATATCGAATGTGTGTTGCTACGAGAAGATATTTCCTGAAATTCTCATCCACCATCATCTATAAATATGCATCTCTTAAATCCATCACCGAAAAGTGTTTCTGGATGTTAGCAAGACTGGAACGAAAGTTTGAAATGGTGAAAGAACCCTAGCCACAGCTAGTAGCAATAAAAACAATGATAAACATGATAAACTAGAGATGTCATTGATAACAGGCATATAGCTTTGAATGGTGTTTTCCCCCTCTCTACAGGTGCTATGCTAGGAACATGTAGAGCAAAAACGATGACAACTGCTGAACGCTCAATTTTATTAATTGCCGTAATTAATTTATTACCGTGTTATCAATTGTAATATGGATTTAAAGGTCCAAGTGTTCAGTAAAGTCAATTTTATTTAAATCATATGCTGCGGTTTTCTTTGTCATTTAAAAAATTCTAGCCACAGCTGGTAGCAATAAAAAACAATGATACATATGATAAACTTGACTTATCACTAGTCTTGATTAATCCAAATAATCTGAGTTTAACTTTTTATTATAGTTATGGATTTTGTTTTCAGTGGTATTCTGTTATGTTTGTTTTATACTTAAGGTATTAATTGTTATGTGTTGCTTTAAGATGGTGTTTTATGAATGTTGCAGGCTAGTGGACAAGGCCTGGGCATAATGATAATAGAAGGGAAGCACTCGGAAGTGGGGCAGGGAATATTCATCTCGGACATCCAGGAAGGGAGCCCCGCCCACCAGGTAATACGGGTATACACCCCCCCCCCTCACCATCATCCATACCTCACTCTCTCACTCTAACCTTCTCACTCTCTCTCACTCTGTTTCACTATCTCATTCTCTCTCTGTCTATCTCTATCTATCTATCTCTCACTTACACCTCTCCCTCCTATTCTTCTCATACTGGTCCACTCATTGTCGGAGTTTTTCAAGAATTAATTACTGCATAGCTAAGTTTATCTAGAGACTTTTATTTTAGTATTTAACCATTGAGCCTGTCACTTGAGCTGTTATTGGCCCGGCACTATTTTCTAATTTCTCTTCTTTATTCTCTACTCACTTTGGTGCTACGTAAACAGCCGTAGAAGTCCAAACACTCAGAGTACTAATATTACTCCAGTTAGTTTGTACATCCAAGAGTGGATTAATGCATGTACCTCTAATTTCCCTATTCAATTAATCAATACCTGGCATTTAGTTTTTTTTTTCTTTTTCGGAAAACAATTTTACTCTTGAAACAAACATGTGTTACTCGAATAATATTTGTGAATATTATAAATTATTTCGGATGATACATTAGTTAGAGGCGAGATAGGGCTTGATTGTGTTGATATTTGAACTAGTAATGAAGGGGCTAACGCTTTCATTGAAAATTGAATATTCAAATATATTCAAGCCGTTGTCAATTAGGGTTAGCGACAGGAATTATACAATCATAGACCTATTTTATTTTTAAATTTCTGCATTCTACTTTATTATCAGTACAATAATTTATACAGTTAGTTCTATTGATATACAAAATTCTGATTTTCTTATTCACAAAGTAGAAAGTAAAATCTTGTATTCAGTCTTTTAAGGGAAAGTCCTTTTTTTTCTTTCGCTGGCTCAAGAACAAAAAGAAGCGTTTCAACAACTGTTTAATAATAAGATTGTATCAAGCCTTTCCAATTGTCAACAAAAAGGTTTATAACCAAATAAATGAGTGCTATTTTTAACAACGGTGAATGTTGTTCGCTAATGCATTAGTTAATCAGCTAAATATTAAAAACTTCAGGCTCACTACTATTGATCTGAGAAAGAACTGTTGAGGCGTTCCTACTACATACATATCAAAAGAAGTGAAAAATTAATTTGTTGCTTAATTACAGTTTAAAGTTGACTACTGCTCCCTCTTTCTTTATCGAAATCGTTTGACCATTAATTTGCAACATTTAAACAACTATGAAACAATTTTAAGTTCAAGCCACCTTTTAAGATCCTATACTATAGCAATAGTACAGAGTCCTTTGATTTTTAAACCGAATAACATAGTCAATGACTGCAAACTTTTAGTTCCCCGACCAAGATGACCACGCTGTTAATGAGCTTATGAAGGCTTTAGTTACTTTATTACTTAAATTTTCAAAAGTTTGCCATATCTCGTCTCGAAATATTGTATTCACCAATCCTTATATATGTTTGTGTGTGTGTAATAAATATGTTAATACTTTGATTTTTATGCTTTTAATATTACATTAGACCTTTATTCAAGGTATGTATATATATATATATACTCGCGGACAAAAAAAACGGCGCACCTACATTTCCGTCTACAATTTCTCAACTAAGTATACCAAAAATCATACCGATTTTTTTTTTATTTATAATTTTATCTAAGAATTTATATAGGTACTGGGTAAAATAGAGAAAAACCAAAAAACAAATGAAGTAAGCGCACAATAAAATTTAATACACAAAAAGTAATTTTGGTAAAACAACAAAATAAAAAAATTTCTGTACGATTTCAAAACAAAAATTATGGGAATTTCTTTAACTCGGTTTAGTACCATGTGTTACCCCCTCTAGCTTGAATCACCGCCGAACTGTCAGAGCCAGACGTGTACTAATGAAACGTGGCTTACAGAATTCAGCAGTCTTATCTCCAACTTAATTCTTTGGGATCCTAATACCACTTCGGATTATTGACCAGAAAGTGTCAAGGTACATATAGCGTCATGATAAAACCAGTAGCACGACTGATCACTGATAAATGTAGTATTATGTTTAAAAATGTAGGTGAGCCGTTTTTTTTGGCCGCGAGTTTATATATATATATATATATATATATATATATATATATATATATATATATATAAATGCAGTCCAGATAATATACTTAAATTAAAACGTTTTTCAATGAAACTAGTGAGGGAAAATTAACATAGGCAGAGCTTAAAATTCGTTAGGTATAAATGCCTACAATTACCCATGCAAATATTCCCCCGACCCTGATAAATTAAATACATGCCTCACCAACAAGTTCGAATTATTTACAGAGATACGCAAGAGGTATGAAAATGTATGTACATACCTCTCTAATTAAAAATTACACATTCTGTGATATGTTGCCCTAGGTAATTCTTTCTGTAGGAAGGTTTGAATCAACAAGGAAATTTCCTGTGGAAAAACCTATAAAATAGCTCTTACAGAAAATTTCCTCAACAAGCAACGCCCATTTTTTTTGTGTATTTTCAATAAATACTGATCTTAGTGTGTCGGATTTTTCTGGCTTATATATTTTTCTCATTCAGGATATTTACTTCTCAGCCGCATACATGAATTATGGTGAATAATTAAAATTGTTTTTCAATCGTTACATGTCTTTCAATATATTTTAAAATAAATAATAGCTCTAGTTTCATATAATTATTGTTGTTTTGATCGAATTTTAAGACGTCAAATTTCTTAAAAAACAGTTTTTGACTTATTTCCAAACCCTTTTAATTTATATTTGAGAAAATTTATATATATATTTAGCGTATATTAATAATTTAATCTGGAAACTTCCAATAAAATTTAGAAATTATAAATTAATAAATAGTATTTAACAAAACCTGATCGTGTCCACAATGAGTCAGTAATGTTGAAGTGGGACTAAATATTAATAATAAAGCAATTCCAATCTACCTAAGTTACTTTACTAAAAATATGTATATAAAAATGTCACAATTTATCAACGCCTCCTCTAAATTTAAATAATTTGGATAGTTGCATAATCAATTTTCTACAATTCAGAAATTACTACCTAAAAAGGGGTATGAAAATCAGAAATACAAAAGAATTGAAATGAAACATTAGGATACGTTGGTTTTTTTTTTTTCTTAGCCAGCTTTCATAAATCTAAAATAAATGAATTCAACTATAGTTCAGCTATAGTATATTCTAACATTGAACATCCAAATATTCATTAGAAGAATATTATTGCAAATCCTAAATAATACAATTTTTATCATTGCCAGTACATTAATTAGATAATAATTAAAACTCTTTAAAGTTGTATAACCCTAGATATTGGGTTATTGAGTGCTGAAACTTTGTTTTTAGAAAATCGAGTTTTTTGTGGATTACAGTATGTTAAAGACATTAGGTATCTTGAAATATCAAGAAAACAAGAAACTTGTTTTTTATTGATTCATAATGAAGTTCAATTTCATTTAAAAATAAATTTTATTGTGGATTTTAAAATTAGAAGAAAACTTGATTTTGAAAGAATATTTCTTCAGACCGACACCATAAAAAATTTCTGTATTTAGGAAAGGATGTTTTCCAGTTGGCTAATAGTCTCCCTACTATTTACTTTTAAATTTATTTAATAGGCCACATTTTCGCTTTTAATCATCTTTAAGGTCTACAATGTATTAACGAATACCAATGATAAATTTTATCTTAGTTGACAAAAGTTTTTTACAACCGTAGTCATTTATAAAAAAGATAAAATCCACTAAGTCAATAATTAAAATTCAGTATTACTTACATAGACTATTTTTTTCATTATATTATGAGATTAGTAAGTGTAACTTTTCTATTTTTTATCATTTTCTTTTTAATTTTACCAACAAATGGTTTTCTTATGTTTAATGTAAGTTATTATTAAAACCAACTAGAATCATTCACTCATTTGAGGTGAGATATGATATGACTCTGAATGCTTTATAAATTTCAGACAATCTGTGCTAAACTTTTTTAATGTTCTTTAAAAATGGACATGAACATGAAAAGACCATTTTTTTGCGTAAAATTAAAAAGAAAAGAATAAAAAATGGAAAACATACATGTTCCAATCTCATAAAATTTAGAAAAAATAGTCTATGTAAGTACTTCTGAAATCTAATATTCACTTAATCAATTTTCTCTTTTTTATAACTGACTAAGGTTGTTAAAAGAATGGTTAAAATTTACTAATATTATTATTGTTTTTATATATTGTAGGCCTTGGAGATATTTAAAAGTAAAAACTTTGCCTATTAAATAAATTATGAGCCTAATTGGGAGCCCCAATTGGAAATAAGCTTTTCATATTTACACAATTTTCATTTGTGTAATACGAGACTGTAATGATTTTTGTTAAGTTGATATTTCATCGTCGCCTTATAATTAAATAGATAATCGCTAACCTCGTGCGGCTTATTTCAGTAGTAGAAACGTTTCAGCTCATTTCAATTAGACATATTTACGAACAGTAGCACAATAGGTTAGCAGTCATTAACCGGAACCTTAGATTAAATGTGTGTTATCATCAGAATAGCTATATAAATAATACAAGGTGGAAATGTAATATGAAAAAAGTAAGTTTTGATATTAAAAAATGTTATTATAATATTACTCTTTAGTTCTTGTTCAGGTGTTGGCTCAAGGGCTAAATGTAATGTGAGGACTCCCCAAAGATGATGTACCGGCATCGTAAATTGTCTGGGGTCATAATTTCCTTTTTACCTTACGTTCTGTGGAAAAAATATAGGAACAGGGGAAAAGACTTTTATTACCTCAGAAGGAACATATTTTACGACCCCGCTCTGACATCTTAGGCCGAGACTCACGTCATATTTAAAATGTCTCAAAAAAAACAGCTTATTAGTTATTAATTCTTGAGTGAACCCATTGTATATATCAATTGAATGGACTAATGCATACACTTTTGTCATTGTTTTATCTTTATTTTAGATCATCTTCATTTTTCATTTGTCTGTATCATTTCTAGCCTTTTAAGCAAACTTTTTTATACAGGCCGGTCTTAGCGTTGGTGACATGATCTTAGCAGTAAATAAGGATACTCTTGTGGGGTCTAACTATGAAACTGTAAGTCTTTTATAAATCAAATTCTTATAAACTATAGAGTTGGAAATTTATTTTACTCAGTATATGAGAAATTTACCTCAGTTTGATACTTCGTAGTGAATTACTAACTATTAGTAGTTGTGTTCTTTAAAAAGTAAGTTATGAAATTCTTAATACTTTAGCATCTTGAATTAGATCTTGCTCTTGTATTTTATAAATGTATGTGCACATTATTTAGAAAGAGTGCGGAGAAGTGGGATTTGAAGTCGCGGATCGGAGTTGCCCACATAATAACGGTGGAACCGCCCTTCTTTTGGCATAAGTCATTCGCCTCACGCTACTACTTTCTCAAACACACACACATGCGCGCACGCACGCACGCACACACAAATGCACACGTATAGTTTAGAGTCAAATCATAAATTTATCATTAAATATGTAATTTTTAGTCTTACTGATAAAATGAAATAACATCAAGCATTTTAAAATTTTGTTGGAATATAATACATCTGACACTCTCCATATCATGGGACATTACATCTCATTTTTTTCATCTATTTGGTAAAGATAAAAAAAACCCTAGGTACAACGAAGGTAAAAGATCAAACAATAAATAATTACCACCAATCTATGTCTAACAAGTTAATTACCTCTGCATGAATCGTTTCTTATCCAATATCTCTTATGAGCTAAAACGCTGCGTTCAAGAAATTAGGAACGAATATGTATCAGGAAGAATGTCATCTGATTATAATCTATCGTAAGTCGTCAAATATAAATTATTATAAAAAATACATAGCTAATTCCGAAGAATTTATATTAGTAAATTAAAAACGTAAATTTACTAACAGAATAGAAGCTGAAATCATTATTTGAAAAATCGCCCCTTGAAAACAATTTCATTAGCCGATTTCCGTAGTATCTGCTAAAAATAAAATAAGTATTTTAGGCAACGGACCCTTTGTATATAATGGCTTGCTATTGCTAGAAAACATATGAAATATTTTTCAAGACCCCTTCTTTTGTTCTTGGATTGCTAAATTTTTAGTGATTGAGATAAAAATTATTCTGATTCATTGTAAATTATAGCACTAGCTATAATAAATAGTTTTCAATAAAATTAATATGTTACATTCGGATATAATTCGGTAATTGTTTTTCTTTCCGGTGAGACGTTAGCAGACCTGTTTGTTTACATTTCAGACGCTTTCCGTTGGGAGGGGAAATATTTCTTATTGCCCCTTGTATTTATTCAATTAATATTCACGGTTTTGTTGTGTTACCAGTGTGTAGATTTATTCACGAGGGAAATCTGTTTAGTTAACGCAACCCCTGCGTGACGGACTGATGAATAAAAGATAACTGGTTTCTGTTATCAACTCAATTCTATGAAGGGAAGAGCGGTAGGAAGCTATCTATTCTCACCCCTTGTCAAGGATTCGACGGGGTGTAAAATGCTGATACTGTAAAGTAAGCAATTTCTCTAGTCTGTCGAGGCTCTCTCTCAAATAGGTCGTTGGTAGACTTCCTAATAAGCTATTGAAAACAAAACACCCCTCAAATTAGAACATTCAATCATTTTCTTAATTCTGGAGCCTGTCTGTGTATATTTCACTCCAAAAACAACAGTCCCCACCTGGTAAAAATATAGAATAAATGTCGCATATGTTCTATTGGATTTACGGTATTGTTCGTCTCTTTTTATGACTTTCCATCTCCGTTCTAACTCTTTGACAGAGGAAACTCTCTGTCGCAAAAGTATCAAATCTTTGGCGCTTAACAACTCATGCATTTAATGCTGACTAATGCTTGTAGTCTATGGCGAACATAACGGACCGAGTATTGAAAAATCGGTATATACTTTGTCGGTGTCGTTTAGTTGTGTCTCATCACACCTAAGCCATACTATATAGAAAAGAGGCCCCCTAACTTCTTTGTCTCATAGGCCACTTGCCATGTTTTTCGGCATTGGGTATACCGTGCTTAGATAATATTGCATTTTTGAACATTTATCAACTTCAAATTTGTTTTGACTTATATCTAACTGTAGTGAGGTGTAGAAGAAAACCCCAATGAAAACACACATTAATTTTCATTGACTTATTGATGGAACCGAAATTAAAACGAACCAAAATAAAATTAAGTACTTATGTATTCGGCGAAATCAATAACTAAAAATAATCACTTTTTAGAGGGAGGTAATGGACCTGGTGCTTTGATAAATAAAAATTTCACAATAATAAATAAAATTTTCAATATTTGGCTTCCATGTAGTGAGATTTAATCTTAAATCTCCTCGTTTAATGATGTCCAGTTTTTTTTTGTTTTTTTTTATTGGTTAGAAGATTGGCAACCGCGTTGAATTCTTTTATACTACTAACTTACACAACTTTATGAGATGTATTATCACTACAAATATTTAATTCGAACATTTTACGTTTTCCAGTTTAAATAAAATTAATAATAATATTTATTTAATTACTGGGGCTCAGGTTAGCCATGCGAGTTAAAGCGTTGACCTCTCACATGGCAAACCTCTAGAGTGGCGAGTTCGATTCTCGCCTGGGCAAAGGAAATTATTTAGTGACGAAATCCATTAAATAACATCCTAAAATCCCACCCTGGCTAGAAAAGGGTGGTAACCTCTAGATAACCCGTCCCAATTAGCCTGAGTAGCAGAAGGTGGACGTTAATAAATAATAATAATATTTAATTACTGTTCAAAAATGTAATTAAATATTCAAATTAAAATTGCGACCTTCTTAAATGTGATCGACCCCCGTTTACATCACACAGACCCCCCCCCCTCAATTCTTTTTTTGCTCGCATGGACCCCTGGAGGTCCATATAGACCCCTTTGCTGGTAAGAAGATACAACCTGGTACTTTATGCTACTATAAATCCATACTTGGTTACAATCGACTTTGCTAAGATATGCCATTACAATCGAAGTTTATATTATAAAAAATCCCTGATGAAGTAGCATCAAAATTTCAGACTGATTTAACTATATATCACAATGATAAAAAGCTAAAACTTTCTATTTAAGAAGGTACTAAGGTACTCTTTAAGTGCCTAATCTCATTTTATAGAAGATTTCCTAGGGAAGACCAGAGGGGGAAATTTTCGAAAATTCCAAATATCTCCGTTACTATACATCGGATCGAAAAATTCTATAGACCCAATCTTATTAAACATCAAATGTTCTACAAATATTGTTATATACATTTATTGTCTGCCTTGAATATTAACCGAAAGATTTGCATTTTTCAGTTTTCAGACTTCAGCAAACCCCCACTTCTGCTCATGTTACTTAAACAATACTCTACTATATAATAAACCACATTCTTTGAAGCTTAAATATCAAATATTGTTTTCAAGATACATTTATTATACGAGATACATGCAAATATAATCTCGTGACCCCCCCCCTCCTCCTTAAGTTCTTGGACTACTAAAATTTGAATGATTGGGATAAAAATTATTGTGATTCATTATCAATTACAGTACTAGATATAGTAAATATTTTTCAATAAAATTAATATGTTAGATTCTGATATACTTTAGTAATTGTTGTTTTTCCAGTGGGAGGTCTGTGTTTGTGTGTGTGTGTTCCAGTGGAAGGTGTGTGTGTCTGTGTGAAGAAATAGCGTTTCGATCAATTTTGTCCCTTTGCATACGAGTGGTATCAGATTATATAAGCTTATATAGGTTATAAATTACCTTAGCTTCCTTTTTATTTTAATTACAAACCAACGTGTCTTCAGCATAGTGCCTCTTTTATTTAATTAAAACATGACTTATTAAAGTTTACTCATGTTGGAATACTACACCAACCAGCTACAGCTACTCGGTTCCGAAATATCTTGCTTTAGAAGAAAACATTGTTAACTGTAATACTGAAAGTCCAGATACGCAGACCTACAACCAATTAAATATGTTGAAGATATTGAGTTTGTTAATGACTTAGTTTGAAATTGCTTGTTATTTAGGTTGACTAGTTAGTTTGAGTTAGGTTGGTTATTTTCAGACTTTCATTCGCACATTCAAAAATATCTCTGAACTACAGGTAATATATATATATATACTAGCAAAGGTATCCAGCATTGTTCGGGATATCTTAATAATAAAACTATTCGTTAAGTAAGACTCCATTCTGCACCACATTTTTATAATGTCCCATCTCTTGTGTATGTATATTTTTTCATACTACCAGACTATATAATTCATAGTAATTGTATTCAGAATTAGGTAACAATAAAAGTTTCTTTCCCCAAAAGCGGTCCGAAACACAACGATAGGAGCTACTATATGCACATAATATACATTATTAAAAATATCCTTTTTGAATTTCTGGAAAGTAAATTTTATATTCATTATGATACATAGTATGGCCAGTAATGTATAATATATTAACGGAGCAGCGTTAATAAATTACCCCCATCTAGCTGGGTACACCTCTCCAGAACTTTCACTCTAACTGCCTTCATCAATTTAAATTATCAATTTAAGAGAATTAAACAAATACATATTTCTGAGAATATCACTACGTTACTTAAACTATAAGCATCAATTGACTAGTAAACATTAACCAATATGAAGTCGGCGGAGGTGGGGCAAAAATTATTATAACTTTATCAGGCCAAAATACGGCTGACAGAAACCTGTGTATAAACTGGGAGTTATAAAATGTCTCCTGTTACAATAAAATACTTCCTCCTCACTTCAAATCCTCCCAGTGTTAAGAGCAAGAGATTTCTGTATACACTCTGAACATTAAAGTATTCGTAATCGTAAAGGGAAGCTAATAGCTTAAATAGCTCTTGAAGATATAAAGATAATAGTTGTGAGTAAACAGAGGAAATCTCCCCACGCCTCACTAGACTCAGTTTTGCCAACCAACCTAAAACTCTTTCAAGATCTTAATTATCTTTACATTAAACGACGCTAACAATTTTATTTACAATATCTTCACAATGCTAATAGTTTATGTTCAATTAATTTTCATGTTTTAATTAAACATTATAGTATTAAACACATTTTAGAGAAAGCTGATTTTTCTGATGAAATAATGTTTGGAAAAGGGGGGGAAGGGCAGTATACCTTACCCTTCGTGTAACCTGTTACTGGCATTTAAAAATTAACATTGATACATTGTTATACGACAAAAACGTATAAAACAAAAGTTACTCTAAATAACAAAATAAAAAACTTTTCTTATGTCTACGTTTGCCGTAAAATCAGCAGACATCGAAATAGCGCGAATTTTCATGCCATGCCTTCCTTTTGCCACCCCCCCCCGTTTGTCTCTGAGAATATTAGTATAGCCTAAAGTCTAAGTTAGGTTAGTAGTAATACAAGTGCCGAGTTTCATAAAATTCGGTTCAGTAGATTAGGACAGAAAACTTAACAAACAAATAAACAGATAAGACACCAATGCCAAAAATTGTTGATATCGTTTTGAAAAGGTATAGTGAAATTTCGAGGGAAAAAACCATCTACCGGCAGACGTTACAATTTTATATATGTGACTTGGTAGTTGGCATGACTGCATTTGTATATTTTTAGAGCTACTTATCTCTTGCAGGTTTGACTGGAAGGTAGGTTTCATGATTAAATGTTAAAGGTTACCGGTTTTAGAAGTTTATTAAATTATTATACTTGGACTGTTAATGGTGTATAATAAAGCCTTCGGGAAACGTTACAGGGTTATAAACGTTATTAAAATGTACTTCAAAGTAAAATCTATTTACGGCTAACGTCCTATAATTAATATTATGGACATTAATGAAAATTTAGTTTATTTCTCGATCGATCAGACCCACATAAAGGCAACATTGACATACACAAACACACAGGAACACATAAATTTATAAAAAAATTTAAATGAATATCATTTTAGTCATCTGCCAATTAAGATCGGTGGACGTTAGAATATAATTTTAAAAATTAGCTTTGCAAGTCACATCACGAAAAGGAAATCTAAAAAATTCAATATTAACAGATTCTTTTGGAAGGGAAACCAGCTCTTGGATATCCTACAAAACAATCAGAACATTCAACCAATACCGTTACCGAAATCAATACACTTAGGTATAAATTAAATTCCTATTTTATTTAAATTATTAAAGCTACGTGATTAATAACATTCATTCCAAGCCAGAAAGCTTTATTATATTTTTAGAGCGACCCTTTGAAAACGAGCTAATAATGATGGGTTTTTTTCTTTTTTCAATATTAAAATCGTGTTAAATCATGACTGTGACTTGAGGCAACCATGCTATTGCTCAATTTACAACTGCACATGGTGCATACGTCCATAAATTGTATGATAAATGAAAACAAGTTCTGTTGTATCCGCATCAATAACAATTCTATTTTCAATTTGCTTTGCAAGCACCGAAATAAGCCCAATAGCAATTCAACGATACCTAGTTTAACATAATACGCCCACTTAACGCAACTAAGGATTATTAAGAAGAGTTGTCTATACGTTACTGCTTTTCAAAGATATTTCAGAACGTGAAATAATTGGGTAAAATTACTATGGATTAAAATTTTAATAGAGTCATGTGAACGTGGTTTAACCAAATTATTTGTGTAACGAACAATTGTTTACTCGATGGAGTTACATATGTACTCTATTAAATAACATAAATTAACATATGAATTTGGTATTATTTAGTAATTTTTATTTGGAATTTAAAATGTGTCAGTAAATCTATTATTACGTTGTCTAGGAAAATACAGAGTGGAGCAGAGGAAACGCATGTTTTTCACTATTTATTTCACTACGTATTTTATTATTCCTCTGCTCCACCCTATACAATCAAATCGAGGCAGCCAATGTCATATATCCAACAAACAATGGACTCGAAGGTATAAATAAAACAAAAGTTAATTTATAACATTTCACGTATACGGTTCACTAAACCATGAATACATAAAATAATAATAAATCAATACGCGAAATACATGCAGTGAAAAAAACGAGCTGGAATCGTTTTTAATTGTCCACGTTTTACTCTGAATTTTAGAATTTAAACTTTGCAAACTCAAGTCTAGGAACATTTTATCCAATTTATCTAACTGACTCTGAAAACGTGGCTTTAAACGGCCTTTGAGTTATAATATTGTATTTGAAAAATTAAACGCTGTTTTGTACGGTAGCATTTTTACTGTGTATGACCAGCATCCATAAAAAAGTTTTGCAGCCACCAATACTTAAGGCCGCCATGAATATATAACTAATTTTGAAATGATTCTGGAGAATGATTTACAGACCAAGATCCAAATGCGTTAATGTATGCCTACCCGTAATGAAGATATGAAAGCCGAGAAAAAACTTGGGTAGCCAAAAGACGAAATAGTATAATAGTCAATCACGCTGGTGTTGCGTATACTAAGCCAATTTCTCACGAGCTAAAATGAAAAAGTCCGTCACGCAGGGGCTGTGTAAACTAAGCATATTTCCGACGTGAAGTTTTACAATAGAGAAATCTGCCTAATAATAACAGTAGAAGTAAGGGATCTCTACACCTATTCATGAGGGACGAATAGTTACGAAAACGGCCGCACTAGCTATCGGCGGAAAGTCCCGAACATAGCCGACTCCTGCCGACCACACACACAATACAAATGCAAATATCTCGGTTAATATTCAAGATACAGAATAAATGTATAGAAGAATATTTATAGTAAAATTTATTTTCAATAAGATTGATTATATACAATGTTTCGATCCGACGCATAATAACGGAGATATTTTGAATTTTCAAAAATCCCCCTCTAAACCCCCGATGGATGGATCGATGGACATTTGAGGAAATTTTTTAAAACTCGTGTCATGAGTACGACCTCAATAACTGATTTCCCTTAAGGGAAATCTGCTAAATTGATTATCCCCATCTCTTACTACCAAGTAGTAGTGGGGTTTCATGAAAACGGAAAACGCAAAATTCTAACTTCACGCAGACGCTGCGATATCTACACATATTTTCCACGAGCTGAAATATTAAACACTCATCATCTCATCTCACAATCCTTGCTCTATTTCTCCCTTAATAAGAATCCCAGCGTAATAGGAATTAAAATGTTAACTGGAAATGATATGTTTATCGAGTGAGGTACTTAAAGTGAAAATTTGCGACATGAGTCACTTCACGAAAAGAAAATCTAATAAAAAGGTCCTCATGAGTAGAAATGGGGGTTTACAAAAGGCTAAAACCAAAATAAAAACAAATAACTTGGTTAATATTATAACACATATATAGGACAGCAGTTGTAGAAACTTAAAATTTGAGAAACATTGGTTATACAACATTTTTTGATCCGCCTCATAGTAACCGAGATACTTTGAATTTCAATTATAGCGCCAAATTCAGCTATTACCTAATAAAATCTTTAGATTACACGATACAAATAATAACCTTATAGTTTAGAAGAAAAAATTCTTAAATAACGATGACAAATATTTCCACATTACTCACACAGTAAATATTTAATGAATACATGTTTGATACATAATCTTGGAAATAAGATGCTCAAAGACATAACAGCTTATTGTTAAGGTAAATAGGAGTGGGAGTTTACTCAGGGCGGAAAACTACAAAATGCAAATACCCCGGTTAATATTCAAGTGAAAATATGTATATGACAACATTTATAGGAAACTAAATTTGCAGTAAGTTTGGTGGCTGGGAGAAATTTCGAATTTTTGAAAGTCCCCCTCTAAACCCACCTTAAGCTTAATCGGTGAATGTTTCGATTTGACTCATCCCTTATCCGTAAAATGCACAAATCTTTATTTCCGAAACGGCCAATTTTATTGAAAAATGCTGCGACATAAAGGTTGTATCCAACGAAATTATTTTTGAAACAAGTCTACGGGGAAAGGAATGGATACTGAAATAAAATAAAATTAAAAAAGTATTTAAAACACTTTTCTTTTTTTTTTTTGTCATTTCAGAATCCATTCCTTTTCCCGTAGACTTGCTTCATACATAAATTTGTTTGTCTACAATTTTTATGTCGCAGCATTTTTCAACAAAACCTGACGTTTCTAAAATAATGATTCGTGCATTTTACTGCTAAAAGGGAGCGTCAAATCGAAAAAGTGACCGATATAAACTCGTTTTAGAATTTAATTTTCTTCTAGAATCCGTTATAAAAAGTATGGCATTCTTATGGACGTTCCACAGTTATGATCGCTGGAGAGGTACTGGAGAAGGTTACGAGGTTGAATATGGACTGAAAAGATTCTTCAGGGGTCACAGATATGGCACACCAAGTCTCAGCCTTTTAGCAGATTTCCCTTGAGGGAAATCAGCTATGTAGGTTGTACTCATGACGGAACTTTTGAAATTTTTCTTCAAATGTCCATCGATACTACCTAGTAGATGACGAAAATGAGGTCCGTTCAAAACTGTATATATATATATATATATATATATATATATATATATATATATATATATATATATATATATGTGTGTGTGTGTGTGTGTGTGTGTGTCTGTTACCGCTCTAGCGGTCGCAATTTTTGTTTGATCGTTACCAAACTCGATATTTAGTCGTTTTATGTAAAAAGAAAGATCAAGTTCGTTAATGGCTGAAATCGTACCAGGGGGGGGGTGTTTAGAGGGGAGGATTTTCGAAAATTCGAAATATTTCCGTTGCTATACGTCAGATCGAAAAATTGTATAGAATCAATCTTATTGCAAATTAAATTTACAATAAATATTGTTAAATACATTTATTCTCTATCTTGAATATTAACTGAGATATTTGCATTTTTATGAAATCTGGGCGGATAACGGATGAGAGTTTCCCGCCAAGAGCTAGGTCAGCCGTTTTCTTAACTGTTCGGCTCTCGTGAAAAACTTCACGTGGGAAATCTGCTTAGTTTAAGCAGCCCCTGCGTGACGGACTTTTATTAATATATACAATTGGCGATTTTAAGGGGGTGGCACGGGAACATGGGGAAACCCTGTGTATGTGTGTGTATATATATATATATATATATATATATATATATATATATATCGTGAAGGGAAATCGGCTAAAATAAATGGCAGGTGAAAAGTTTAAAAAAAACAACTAGGAAAATAATGTGGAGGAGATTGGGACGAGAGCTGCAATGTTTACATTAGACAGAGACAGGAGTGTGAAATTCATTGGAGTTGGCATAACGAGGTTGACGAGCAAATATTGGCAGGAGCGCCGGTCCGCTGCATGTCGAAAGCCCCCCAGGATCTACTGAGTATTGCTCGTTTAACATGCAGCGCTCTGAAACGGCTAAGTTCAAACCGCTCTTTAATACCCTCAAACCACCAACGGCCCTTTCTACATTCAACGAAGCGATTCATCAAATAGAACGCGATAATGAAGATAACTCATATATACTCACTAACGGAGGAAAGCCCTTTTAACATTCAGCGATTCATATCACATATGTATATTTGTCTGTTGACGCTCTAGTGGCCTCAATTTTTATCTGATCAACACCGAACTAGAGTTATAAACTAAAAGCCAATCGTAACGCAGTACTGGAAGTCAAATTTCCTAATGGTGCGGGGAGTTGAGTCCTCAAAGATTGAGGATCTAATATAAAATCACTATCTCCATTTTAGCAGATTCAGAGTAAATCAGCTATTGAGGTTTTCGAAACATTGCCTCAAATGTCCATCGATCCTACCTCCAGGAACATGAAGTCCGTTCAAGATTGTATCTTTATATATTTTTGTCCGTTACCGCTCTAGCAGTTGCAATTTTCGTTACCAAACTCGATATTCAAACGTTTTATGTAAAAATAAAGATCATGTCGTTAATGGCTGAAATGGGACAGTGTGGGGTCGGGGGAGAACTTCAGAACTCTTTCTGAAATCGAAAATGTTTATTTGATCCATATCTATTTTTAATCGTTTCATTCAACACTAAAGTTCACCGTCATTAATAGCTGAAGTCGGACCAGGAAGGGGTGGATACGAAAATTTATTACGAGTCGGGTCGAAAAAAGCTGCAGAACCATCTTGTTTATCTACAGTCACCCTACAATTTTTGGTGTATACATTTCTACAAGTGTCCATCCATCATTCCAAGGAGATGACGAAAATGTAGTCCGTTCAAAATTATAAATATATTTGTCTGTTACGGCTCTAGCAGTCACAATTTGTGTTTGCTCGGTATCAAACTCATCAATATTTAAACCATTTATGTAAAACAATATATCATGTTCGTTAACGGCTGAAATCAGAAAAGTGGGAAGAGGGAATTTCGAAAATTCAAAAAATGCCCTTTATTATACGTATCGAAAAATTGTATAGAACCAATATTATTGCAAACGTAATATTATATAAATGTTTTCAGTTGTTATCTTCAATATTAACTGATATATTGGCATTTTAGCAGATTTCCCATAAGCCCATGACGCAGATTTTGTAATCATGACGCGATATTCGAAAAATTCATCAAATGTCCATTGATCCGGACGTTTTACATTTCAGCCTTCAGTAAACCTCCACTTTTAGTCATTGCACTTTAATAATAAGAGATTATATCATGAAACGTCTTATTCTAAGCTTAAATACCGAATATTGTTTTCAACGGAATTTTATTATGCGAGATACATACAAATAGTTAGTGTGATGACGTTATCTTTTAAGATTTGATTGACCCCTCGACTTCAATTCTACTCATCGGATTTTCTTTTTGTAAATATAGAATATATGCTGTGATGAGATCAGTAGTGTATCATTCCAACATGTGGGAAATCTGCTAAGCTTATGCAGTGCGTGACGGATACTGTAATTTATGATTAATCAGAATAATTTTTATCTCAAACACTCAAATTTTAGTAATCCAAGAACTGAAGACGGGGGGCTATCAGCAGAACGTATTTGCATATATTTCGTATAATTAAGGTCTCTTGAAAACAATGTTTGATATTTAAGCTTCAAATAAAGTGGTTTATTATATAGAGAGTAATGTTTATGTGATGAGTAGGCGTGGGGATTTGCTGAAGTCTGAAAACTTAACAATGCAAATATCTCGGTTAATACTCAAGATTAAGAATAAATGTATGTAACATTTATAGTACATTCAATTTGCAATAAGGTGGTTTCTACACAATTTTGCAAGCCAACGTATAATAACGGTGATATTTTGAATTTTCAAAATTCTTTCCCTCTAACCCCCCCTCCACTACTTGTCCGATATCATCTGTTAACGAACTTAATCATTAATTTTACATAAAATGTTTAAATATTAAACTCGATATTTGGTTACGATCAAACCAAGAGTTGCTACCGCTACAGCAGTAACAGACCAATATATATATATATATATATATATATATATATATATATATATATAATTTTGAACGGATCGCATTTTCGTCATCTCCTAGTTATAATCGATAGACATTGGTGGATATTTAAAAAAAAAAATAGCTTATTTCCCTTAAGGTAAATCTGCTAAAATGGTTGTCATGTAGATGGAGGTGAAAATATTTTGATTTTCCCGTTCTAAGACTGATAATTCAATTTCATTCCTCAGAAATTCTGATGTATGTTCACAGCTAGTACCAATCAGCTGTGATGCCAAAAAGGGAAAAAATAAACATGAGTAAAACCGGAATACCCTGCATGATTTATGTTGAAGCCAACTAAGTAAGTATTCACGGCATACAAATTTAGTAATGAAATGCATATTAAATGTATTTCATAAATCCATTTCCAGAAATTGAAATAAAAATCAACAGAGCGAGAGAAAAGGTCCAGGACTAAGCCACAGAAAATTCATAAATTAAGACAAAAATTCAAGCGCTAGCGCAGTCAGCAAGAGCCTTGAATAAAAATGGCAATCTCGATCGAGGAAATGTCAAAAACTAATCCAAAGCCAAGTTATTATTTACGAATCTTCAAGAAAATTTATAACAGCCGGCATAAAGATTAATTCATTTTTGTCTTTGAAGTAATACCCCTTCCTTTCGAATAGTCAATAATGGAAGTAATTGAATTAATAATAAATATGAGATTGGTTATGTGAAAAAATAAACCAAAAATACATTGTAATATCCAAAAATCATTCATCCACAAATGTTCATAGGTATTACATGAGTACAACCTCACTAGCTGATTTCCCTTAAGGGAATTTCGTAACTTACTTAGGAGATGATGAAAATGAGGTCCATTCAAAATTATATATATACTAGCTCAGATACCCGGCTTCGCTCGGGAATTCATTTGAGGCTGAATGGTGATGGTATATTTTTGGCAAGGCTTTACTTTGCACAATATTTTGACATTTACCCGTTCCAGTGTTTAGGGTTAATACCCGTTGTTGGCATTTGTTAATAATAAAATTATTTTTTTATGTAAGACTTCACTGTCCTGCATATTGTCATATTTCCCGTCTCCTGTGCATTATGCATAGATTTGAATTATTAAGGAGAAAATATTGACATACATTTGGCATAATTTTTTCAGGTCAGGTACCTGGTAGTTCATATCGAAAAGAAGTGTTGAGCAAATTTCTCTAAATAACAAAATAAACAACTTTTGTTATGTGCATATTTGCCGAAAATGCAATAGGAAACGAAATATCACTATTATTAATTTCAGGCCTTCCTTATAACCCCCACTCCTGCCCGTCCCTAGAAATGTTAGTATAGCTTATTATAATGAAGGCGTTAGTAGTAATTCACATGCCGAGTTTGGTTTAATTCGGTTGAGTCTTTAGTGCCAAATAAAATTGTGGACTCCCGCTTTAGTTTATAGCGGATAACTCATTTATGCTTCCGTATACGGCAAAAGTGCATATGACAAAAGTTACTTTAAATAACAAAATAAACAACTTTTGTTATGTGCATATTTGCTGAAAAAACAATAGAAAACGAAATATCGCTATTTTTAATTTCAGGCCTCCCTTATAACCCCCACTCCTGTTCGTCTTAGAGAATATTAATATAGCCTAAAGTCTAAGTTGGGCTAGTAGTAATATACATACCAAGTTTCATAAAATTCGGTTCAGCCGTTTATGCGTGAAAAGGTAACAAATAAACAAACAAACAAACAGACACGAAAGAAACAAAATGCAGTTATGGTGTCTATGACATGTGAAACGAAAGGTATCGTGAAATTTCGCGAAAAAAATCAATGTACAGACAGAGGTTACAATTTTATATATATAGATTACCACTCTAGCGGTTGCAATTTTTGTTTTACCTTTGCCTAACATGGTATATAAGTGTTTCATCCAAAACTAAAAATCAAATTCGTTAACGGCTAAAATCATTTAAATATCTCTGTTATTATACGTCAAATCGAAAACTTAGAGAAAATAGAACCAATCTTATAGTAAATTTAATTATATATAAATGTTGTTATATACATATTTTCTCTAATATGAATATTAATTGAGATATTTGGATTTTTTTCTAGTCATGTCATAATAACAATAAGCTTTTATAACATGAACTTCTTAATTCTAAGCTTTAATACCAAATATTGTTTTCAAGAGACCTTTATTATGCGGAATACTTAGAAATTCGTTGTGCGATGACGTCATCAAATAATATTTTATATTTTTGTTTCGAAAATGTTTATTTGATCTATACCATAATTGATATTCAACCGTTTCAGTCAACATTAAAGATCATATTTGTCATTGGCAAAAATCGGGACAGGAGTAGGGTAGGGAGGTGGGTTAGAAGAGAAGGAATCTGAATATTCAAAATATCTCCGTTATTATGAGGCGGGTCGAAAACTGCTATAGAACCAATCATGTTAAACTATTAATGCTCTACAATTGTTCATCTGTGCATTTTTTCGTAACTCAAATACTAAATGAGTAATTCGTACCTTCTGGTTTTCAGTCAGAATTTGTGGTGAGATGAAATCACCAGTGTGTCATACCAACACGTGGGAAGTCTGTTTACGCAGTCCTTGCGTGACGGACGATTTAACAACTCCAATGAAGCCGAAATATACAGAAAAAGAGCAGATACATAGTTGTGTGTGTGTGTGTGTGTGTGTGTGTGTGTGTGTGTGCGTGGGTGCGCCTGTTGAATATTCCTCAGATATTATTGTTTTAGCAGCGAAACAATAAAGACAAGAAAAGAAAACTTTATATTCTGTGAATTTTTATTTTTCCTTCACCCGATTAGCCTCAGTACCATGAAGTGAGCTTTAATTTAATACTTTTTAATTTTATTTTCCTTTACTTCTGGCCCCACAAGTTAAGTGGCTTACCTGCAACCTTTTAGAGTTCTGTACTAATCTCTTTACTAAAAACCAGCGAAGAATTTTCAACTCTCATTTTAACGTGTTTATATACATTTGTGTACAAATTCATCAAAAATAGTCCGTCACTCAGAGGTTGTGTAAACTAAGCAGATTTCCCACATGAACTTTAACAATAGATAACTCTACATAGCGGTAACACAACACCACCGAAAATATTAAGTGAATAAATACAAACGATAATAAGAAACCTCCAACGGGAAACAAACAGTTCTTCCAACTTCTTGCCGGAAAGAAAAAGAATTACTGCAATATATCTTAATATAACGTATTAATTTGATTGAAAACTATTTACTATATCTAGTACTGTACTTTATAATGAATCAGAATAATTGATATCTCAATGAATCAAATTTAAGTAGTCCAAAAACTTAAGAAGGGGGGGCACCAGAACATATTTGCGTGCATCTCGTAGAACAAATGACTCTTGAAAACAATATTTGGTATTTAAGCTTCAAGTGATGTGTTTTATTACATGGCCGAGTATTGTTTATGTAACATGAGTAGAAGTGGGAGTTTGCTGAAGGTTGAAAACTGAAAAATGCAAATATCTCGGTTAATATTCAAGATAGGGGGGAAATATACATATATATATATATATATATATATATATATATATATCAATATTTATAATACATTTAATTTTCTATTATACCCGTATCTATACATTTCTTCGATCCGACGTATAGTAACAGAGATATTTCGTATTTTCAAATTTCTCCCCCTCTAAATCCTCCCCCCTCCCCATGGTCCGATTTTAACCATTAACGAACTTGATTGACCATTGACGAACGGACCTCATTTTCGTCATCTAGTAGGTAGGATCGATGGACATTTGAAGAATAATTTCGAAAATCGCGTCATGAGTACGACCTCAATAGCTGATTTCCCTAAGGGGAACAAGCTAAATCTAGCCACGCAGGGGTTGCTTTCAATAAGCAGATTTCCCTCGTGCTGGTATTCCCTACTGATCTCATTCTCTATTTCTTAAAATCCTATGACTAGAAGTGTGGACTTACTGAAGGATGAAAAAAAAAAAAGTACGAATAACTCGCTTAGTATTTGAGTTGAGACAAAATGTATAGAGAAACAATTATAGAGCATCAATAGTTTAACAAAATTTGTTCCATAACATTTTTTGATACGACTCATAAGGGAAATATGAATTTTCGAATTACCTGTCTACCTCAGCCTATTTATCGGAAGCATTAGCCACTACCTAATTTGATCTTTCGTGTTGAATAAAACAGTTAAATATCGATTATGGTATAGATTAAATAAACTTTTTTGGATTAAGAACGTAGAATCTTAAATAATGACACTACGTCTTTGCATGTACCTCACGCAGTAAAAGTTCAATGACAACGATATTTGGGTCTAAGCTTCCAAAAAAATGGTTCATGATATAAAAACTTATTTTTATATGACATTTTCAGGCGTGGGGGTTTACTGAAGACTGAAAACTAAAAAGTGGCAATATCTCAGTTAATATTCATGATAAAGAAAATTTGTATAAGTCAATATTTACAGGCAATTACGTTTTCAATAAAATTGGTTATATATAACTTTTCGATTCAACGTTCGATAACAGAGATATTTCGAATTTTCCAGTCAGATTTCAGCCTTTTTTACATGAAACACATATATATCGAGTACGGTATCGATCAAACATAAACTGCAAACGCCAGAGCGGTCTCAGACTAATATATATGTATATATATATATATATATATATATATATATATATATATATAGACACACACACACACACACACACAGACATACATATATAATTTTGAACGGACCTCATTTTCGTCATCTACTAGGTAGGATGGATGGACATTTGATGAAATTTTTCGAAAATTGCGTCATGGGTGCAGCCTCAATAGCTGATTTCCCGTCACACAGGTCTTGTGTATAGTATGTAAATTTCCTAACAGCTTCAATCCCATGCTGATGACTCTAAACCCACATTCAGCTCTGCTCTACCTGTAATAATAAGACAATGTAAACAGGACTTGAAATTTAAGCCGTCCATCTGATGTTTATTCATACAGTTGCTTAATGTGAAAATCTCATTAACAGAAGTGATGTTAGCTAAAGGCTGAAAACTAGAAAGACAGATAATAGTTAACTGTTACAGGAAACTGTATAGAACAAATATTGCATGATATTACATTTCCATTAATATTTGTAATATCACACTTAACAGATATCTGTTATAAGAAATTAGCGTTTGAGGTTACATATATTAAGCGATTTTACCGGATTTCCCTTGAGGGAAATCAGTTATTGTGGTCGTTATCTTGACTCGAGTTTCGAAACATATCTTCAAATGTCCATCGTTCCTACCCAGGAGAGGACGAAATTGAGTTCCGTTCAAAACTATATATATATATATATATATATATATATATATATATTTGTCTGTTACCACTCTAGCGGCCGCAATTTTTGTCTTATCGTTACTAAACTTGATATATAATCGTTTTATACAAAAAGAAAGATCAAGTTCGTTAATGGCTGAATTCGGACCAAGGGGAGAGGGGGGGGGGTTAGAGTGGGAGAATTTCGAAATTCTTAATATCTCCGTTATTATGCATCGGATAGGGGAAAAAAAAGAATAGAACCAATTTTATTGAAAATGTAATGTTCTATAAATGTTTTTATGTACATTTTTTCACTATCTTGATTATTAACCGAGATATTTGCGTTTTTTAGTTTTTGGTCTTTTGTAAACTCCCACTCCTACTCATCTCATATTAACAATATTCTATTATGTTATGAAGCACTTTATTTGAAGCTTAAATACCAAATATTATTCTCATTGAACTTTTAAGTTTTGAAATAAATGCCAATACGTGGGAAATCTGCTTAGTTAACGCAGCCCCTGCGTGACGGACTTTTTCCATTAG
Organism: Riptortus pedestris; assembly: GCA_019009955.1. Classification (NCBI taxonomy): domain Eukaryota; kingdom Metazoa; phylum Arthropoda; class Insecta; order Hemiptera; family Alydidae; genus Riptortus; species Riptortus pedestris. The sequence continues at coordinate 86,532,596 of CM032233.1, forward strand.
GTCTCTTTGACGGACCCCTGCTGTTAATTAAAATAGTTATGAACAAAATATACCCAAATACCACCAAATAGGGGAGAAATGAACGTGAGGTTGTTTGCATACTTACGGCAGGCGATGTTTATTGGATATTGGGCAAATAAACAAAGACATCCATGCCCAGTGCTCGTGTAACCGTCCATGAATTCCCCGACCATGGGAAATCCCAGACACATGCACACTAGGCCGTGTTTTTTTTTTGTTGTTTTTTTATTTATTTATTTATTTTATTTTTTCTAATCGGCAGACGATTAATGTTTCGTAAATATCATATAACTGTATAAGTTCACTATGTGGAGCTTAAAGGCAAGTTTAGTGTGTTTGATTCAATTTCGGTTTGCTCTAGTGAACATAGGACCGGGCAAATTTTGTTGTAGGAACGCTCCATGAAAATACATATTAACACTGCAGGGTAGATAGACCTGATTTTCAACAAAACGGGTAAATTTGGATCACTGACTTTCCAGAAGGTTGATTACTGAAGTTTTTTAACTATTGCTGTGTGATCTTCATTATTAGCGATAGAAAATCGCATTTAAATATTTTCCTTCACTAATATTATCGCATGATGATATATTATCACAAAATCATCCATTATTACTCACCTGTGAAAGAATTGTGGAACCCTTGTGCAGGATTACACACACAGACACAGACAGTAAAATCTTAAATGATGATATCCTCAAATTATGTATTCGCATGAACCTCAGACAGTAAAAGTTCAATGGAAACAATATTTGGTATTTATGCTCCGACTATTATGTCTCATGGTATAATTATATTTGAGGACGTCAACGTTTAACATTTTACGTTCAAAAGCCGAAAGTTTATTTGATCTACTCCACATGTAACTGTTTTATTCAACAATAAAACTCATATTAGTTAATGGCTGAAACTGGACGAGGAATGGGAGAATTCAAAAATTCTTAAATCATGAGTCGTTGTTGTATACAATTGTTGTTGTATACATTTTTTTCGTAACTCAATTTTAAGCGAGTAATTAATACTTTACATATTTGTTTAAGCCTTCAGTACCCCGCCCCCATCTACTCGCGGATTTTAGAAATAGAGAATATACTATGAGATGTGATCAGTAGTGTGTTATACCAGCATGTAGGAAATCTGCTTAGTTTACGCAGCCCTTACGTGGCCGACACGTTCGTGTGTGTGTGTGTGTGTGTGTGTGTGTGTGTGTGTGTGTGTGTGTGTGTGTGTGCGTGTGTGCGTGCGTGCGTGCGTGAGGAGTGGGTGGAGCGTGAGAGATATTATTTTTTCAATACAAAAATAGTTTAAACATTAAACTACTTGCGGGAATTAGTCGGTGTGCATCGTGAATCGGCGAAGGAAACCTATCTCCTACTCGGATCCAATGTTCTAGCCTAGATATTCACCTGTTACTGAATCATTGGATAGCCATCAGTATCGATTCATTCAATATAGCCTTCGGCAACAACCGCTCACTTGTACCGAAGGGGGTGAATATCAGCTCAACGGATGGAACACCTCAAAAGAAAACACTTTTTGTCACAGTTGTGAAATATATGTCACCTAAAGTGTTATATCTAACGACTGAAAACTCTTGAGCACTTAGTATTCTAAGCAGATACTGGCACAACACACAAATGATCGCATCTCACCATACTTCACCATACATCTCTCTATTTCTAAAAGTCCGTCACGCAGGGGCTGCGTAAACTAAGCAGATTTCCCATGTGAAGTTTTACAGTAGATAAATTTGCCTAATAACAACTGTAGTAGTAAGAAACCTCTAAACCTATTCACGAGGGACGAATAGTTACGGAAACGGCCGCCAGAGCTCTCGGCGGAAAATCCGAACATAGCCGACTCCTGCCGACCACAAGATGAATACAAATGCATAAGATTCATTCTATACAATTTTTCGATCCGACGCATAATAACGGAGATATTTTGAATTTTCAAAAATCCCTCCTCTAAACCCCCCCCCCTCCCTCGGGGCAGATTTGAGCCATTACCGAACTTGATCTTCCTTTTTAATTAAAACTATTACATACCGATTTTGGTAAATATCAAACAAAAATTGCGAGAGATAGAGAGTTAACAGACAAAATATATATATATATATATATATATATATATATATATAATTTTGAACGGACCTCATTTTCGTCATCTCCTGGGTAGGATCGATGGACATTTGAAGAAATTTTTCGAATCTCGAATCATGAGTATGACCTCAATAGCTGATTTCCCTTAAGGGAAATCTGCTAAAATCCGTGAGTAGATGTGGAAGTTTACTGAAGAAAATAAAGTATGAATTACTAACTTAATATTTGAGTTAAAAAGTCCGTCACGCAGGGGCTGCGTAAACTAAGCAGATTTCCTATGCGAAGGTTTACAATAGATAAATATACATACTGGTAACACCACCCCAAATATTAAGTGAATAAATACAAACGGTAATGAGAAATCTTTCAGTTACAAGTTAATAATTTTAGAACGGAAAGCGTCTGAATTGAAAACAAACAGGCCAGCCAACCTGAATTCTAGACTGGAAAGAAAACCATTAATGAAATATATGTGAATATAAAACATTTATTTTATTGAAAACTATTTATTTAATTTTAATCTCAATTACTTAAAATTCAGTAGTCCAAGAACAAAAGAAGGGGGTGGGGGGATCAACAGTAGGTATTTGCATATATCTTAAGTAACAGTTCAATGAAACTAATATTCTGTATTTAACCTTTTGATAAAGTGGTTCATGATATATCGGCTTAATATAAATATGACACGAGTACGAGTGCGCGTTTATTGAAAGCGTAAAACTATAATATCCAAATATCTCGGTTAATACTCATTATACGAAAAATATGTATAGAACAACATTTATAGCAAATTGAATTTGCAATAAGATTGTTTCTATTCGATCCGACGTATAGTAACAAAGATATTTTGAATTTTCGAAAATCCTTATACCAGCATCTAGGAAATCTGCTTAGTTTACGCAGCCCTTGCGTGGCCGACTTTTTTTCTAATAGGGGTCGATCTTATTACCCAAAACGGAAAAATCCCCTATTGAGAGGACATAAATATAAAGTTATCGATGCATCGAGTTTTGTTTTTTATACATCGGTTGGTTAAATGGATGTGCCCATTTACAAAAATATGAGTCTTCATTCAAGTTATTTTTCATTTTTGTATGTCTTAGTTACGTGTACTCTCGCTCTATCGGTTTTCACTTAAGCCAGTAAAAGTCTTGTTTAAAGGCTTTTAACAAATAGAGATTCTGAGAACACAATATAATATGACCTCGTCTGTGTGTCATTTGAGCACGGGAAATCTGGCTGTGAAGCTCCTGTTCGAGGAAAAAAGAAAAAAAACTGCTCCCTATTAAATTCGTTGGTATCGTTTTGTTGGGTTTATCGCGTAAACCTCAAATATATATTATATATTCTTTTACGTTTAACGTAAACATAAACAACCTAATACGAGGAGCAGACGCATAAAACCTTCTGACTAAAGGATAACTAACTCAGTAAAACTTTTGACGGGATTGAAGATGGCGCCATCGCATAGAAAGCGCTTGCTAGCTGTACTCGATCATTAGCCAGTGATGATAGTCTTCACCGACAGGTATGACAACAGCAAAAAAATATTTATTATATCGTTTTCTGCTGGTTGGTGTCGAGGCACGCTAAGAGCTCGACACTGAATGTTTTTTGGGACCGTGATCCCAATCTGTTTATTATGTTTATCAGATAGCTCACGTGTCACATCATGCATTGGCACAGTGAGACCAAAATCTTTCAGTCTTTCTTAGCGGTCAGTGTTTGAAAACCGTCCACTTTGTAATCACCCTTCCTCCTACAATACGCCGCATTTTGAATATCTTAAATAGTGTATCATTTTTAGTGTGGTTTTAATGTGCACTTTTCCAAAAAACCTAAGTAAAGTCGTCATATTTCTCTGGATATCTTCTCACATGCACCCGTTTTCGCGCGCCACTAAAAGGGTTGACATTGCAACTAGTCGTGAGTTTAATTTAAATGTTTGAAAGAGGAAATGTACAATTTCTTGTGTGACACTCATGTAAAGGTTGGCGTGAGGGCTTGTGACATCCACTAACACTTGATACATGCCATTGATCTACGGTTCCACTAGTTATAAAGTAAATTTGAATATATAAATATATATATATATATATATATATATATATATATATTCAAAAGAGCAATTAGAAAATTTCTAAATGTAAAAAGAGTTTTCATTAAGCATAACTATAAAAATTAAATGTTTGATAAAATGCTTATATTTATCTGCAACTGCTTACATTTATGTTACAGTTTAGTTTTTCTTTTCTATTTGTTTCTTTCCTACTTCTTCTTCCTCATCTATTGCTGCTTTATTCATCGCCACTTCATCATCAAATTCATCATCGTAATGAAAAATAATTAAAGAACAAATATTCTCAAGCTAATTAACTTCTGTGTTACTAACTGCCACTAATGTCACAGATAAATTAATAATCTACCAGCCTCAAATAATCCATTATCCTAATTTGTACAATATAAAGAAAACTTGTCATTTTAAATTTGGATAATTTTCAGTCGAAGGAGTAGTATTTAAAACAAACTACAGCACCATAAAAAAAATGGTGAGTAAACAAAAATGGGTTTTAATTCATTTCTTGGGCACTATAATCTGCGTTGCCCCAGTTTTTTTAGGAACAATTATAATCTTCAACAATATCAATAGGAAAAATAAAAGATGTATTACCAGTTTGGATTGATATAAAATGTTTATATAAAATATTTTTCGCCACAAATTACTTTGTTGTTTTTATATTTATGATAATTTCAAATCCCTACTCAATTATTTTGTTATAACTATTATTCTGTATTTTGTTGAATGTACCAAGAACATTTGCATCAAAAATTTAAGCTGCCTACTTACAATTTTGCTATAATTACTACTGCTAACGTCTTTTGTAAATTTCAAAAATAATTCCTAAGTAATATACTTCAATGCCCTTGTATACAAATACTCTACTTTTATTTCCTCTTTTTAAAAGTTCCTTTAACATCGTGCAGAAGATTATTCTTCATTAAAAATCTTATGAAAATAACACTATTAAAGTATTTTATAAAAATAAATAACTTTATTGAACTTGCCCTAAATGTTTCGTGGATTATTTGCCACCTCTTCAGGGTATCTCTTTTAAAAAAAATAAAAATTATTAATAACATTAATTTAACGCATCCCTTAATAATTCTTTGCTATATATTGTATTAGTAGGTGCCTACATCTATGCTATATTTCTGAAGTTTTCTTTTACCATTTTACATTACGTTGCGACTGTCCTCATAAAAAAAGAGACCATTCACATAATAAAAAATAGAAAAAGGGCAGTAAACAAAAAAACAGAAATCAAATACCTCAATCATATATTCTATAGCATTTTACCTTAAATTAGTCGATTTTAAGTTAAGTCAGCTGACTAAAACTCGATTATTTACAAGTCAATCTTGAACTCGATTATTTCGCGTCATGATTTAAGATCAATTATTTTAAGATAAAATGTTAAAGAATATATAAGTGAGGTATTTAATTTCTGTTTTTTTTTTGTTTTTTTACTGCTTTCGAAAATAATGAAAATAAAACTGCTTTGACGGATCATTCCATCTACAAGAAACACATCTCCAATTTTGAAAAAGTTCAAATAATGGATAAAGAAAGAAATGATACTAAATGGAAAATAAAAGGGAATATTCACATAATAAAAAATAGAAAAAAAGCAGTAAACAAAAAAAAAACAACGAAAATTAGATACCTCAATCATAGATTCTATAACATTTTATCTTAAAATAATTGATCTTAAATCATGACGCGAAATAATTGAGTTAAAGATTGACTTGTAAATAATCGAGTTTTAGTCGGTAACCTCTCAGTATCATCTGCCTCTTCTGTGAGGACAGCCGCAACGTAAAGTAAAGTGTAAACGAGCTCTTCAGAAATGTAAGTAGCAATTTATAATTAGATTTAATAAATATAGCATAGATGTAGGCACCTATTAATACAATATATAGCAACGAATTATTAAGGGATCAGTGAAATTAATGTTATTGATAATTTCATATATATATATATATATATATATATATATATGTATTTTTTTTAAAAGAGATAGCTCCTGAAGAGGCGACAATAAGCCACGAAACATGTAGGGCAGGTTCAATAAAGTTTGCACCGAAAAAGAATGTTTTTTATTGGAGACCCTTGCCATAAAATTTGAAGAATATATAAATAATATTGGGTCGAGAATAAGAAGAAAAATATTTAAGGGGATAAACCACCTTTGAAGTTTTACTTATACTTTTGCTCTTAGTGACTCTCACTGACACTATTTCAGTGAGGAAAGGCTGGAGGTATGTTAATATTGAAGTCTGCATATCCATGATGGCACTTATAATGGGCGGAGGAGAACAGAAAACCATATTACCTCCTTGTGACTCATTATATCAGTCGTATTTTACCAATCTCCATTTTATTGGAGCTCCATAACTGGTGGATCGCCATTAGAAGCTCAGACTTAACATAGGGGAAAAAAAGATTTTAAAGAAGATATTGGTTTTTATTTATTGACGTTCATCTCAAGTATTTAGTTTTTTCGAACTTAATTATTATTCTAAGGGTTTGAGTTAGCCTTTAATTAAAGCGTTGGTCTTAATCACATATGGTAAACCTGGAGGGGCGAGTTCGATTCCCACCTTGGCAATAGGAATTTATTTAAAGACAAACGCATTAAATAAAATCCTTAGTCCCATCCTGGCTAGAAAAGGTTGGTAACTTGTAGTTAACCCGTTCCAATTAGCAAATAGTAGCAAAATGTGGGCGCTAATAAATAATAATTATTATTCTATATTGTAATAAGTTAGAAGGTGGTATATATTGTGAAATTAAATGCTAAAATATTGACTCTCAGTTTTGCAATGTAATTGTATGCTTTTAGGCATATGTAAAATGAATCAGTTATGCATACACCTATAAAAATTCTGAAAGCTTGTTTGGGACAAAATTTATGACAAGGTCAAATAACAGTTATTTGATTTGTGGCATCAGTGGCAATTTTTAGACAGAAAGTAAATTAAATGTGATATTGGGGAATGTTATTTTAAATTTGTATTTTGATTGTGTAAGTACGTGTTAATTCATTTTATTTTTCAGGCTGCCTCATTACTAAAGAAAACAGAAGGAGTGGTGACGCTAGTGGTTTGCAATCCTAATAAGGCGAAGGAAGAGGAGGGTGAGAAGGGGGGCAGCAGCCCCAGCAGAAGGAGTGGCAAGCTGCCGACCACCCCCGGATCTCAGGGAGCAACTCCCAGTATGCTATCAATCACTATTCTATAGCTCTGCTGGATCCTCCTCCTTCTATCCTTCAACAGCACCCCCAGTCGTACTAAATAAACAACTTGAAATATGTTCTTAAAATGAATTAGTTGTCCTTAGCAGGAAGAGAGTTGGCTCCGTCAGTATGCGTAATACTACACCAAAAAAAAATACTCGTCGACTTCCACGGCCTTTGTCATTCCCTAAGGGAAATCAGCTATTGAGGTTGTACTCATGACGGAATTTTCGAAATTTTTCTTCAAATGTCCATCGATCCTACCTAGTAGATGACGAAAATGAGGTCCGTTCAAAGCTGTGTGTGTGTGTGTGTATGTATGTATATATGTATATATGTATATATGTATGTATATATATATTTCTCTGTTACCGCTCTAGCGGTCGCAATTTTTGTTTGATCGTTACCAAACTCGATATTTAGTCGTTTTATGTAAAAAGAAAGATCAAGTTCGTTAACGGTTGAAATCGGACCAGTGGGAGAGGGGGTGGGGTTTTGAGGGGGAATTTCAAAGATTTGACCACTAGTGTGACTTACCAGCACGTAGGAAATCTGCTTAGTTTACGCAGCCCCTGCCTGACGGACTTTTTAGCATTGTAAATTCCCAGGAGGTCGAAACACCTGCCAATTGAAAATTATAAAAATGAAACCTTAAGATCCTTTTTTCCTCCCGAAATACTTTTTTTGGTCTCAGTAAGGATTAGGTGCAAATATATATCTTATTATTAGTCGAATCGAAAATGTATTACAATGTAGTGTATTACAATCGTCGATCTATTCATACCCGTATTTAGTTAACTTATAATATTAAAGGATTTGTTGTAATATTTCGTTTATCGTATATCACCACTCCTACTCATGAGATTTTCATATTCCATCAACTCAGGGGTAAAAATTGAATTTTCTGAGCTTATTCTGCACTTCATTGCCTTGTTCCCAATAATCCACTAGCATCCAAAAGATGACTTCTCAAGTTTGGAAGCATCTGTGAAGACATTGACGTTATACGTAATTTTTTTCTTTAATTCTATAAATTCATACTTTAGAGCTCGTGTGACAAATTTATTTTCTTGTCCGAAAGTAGCCTGAAGTCAATTTGAATTTTATGTGGTTTCCAGGTTGAGAAGAAAGGTCGTTCACTTGTTATTGGCTCAATCATTCCTAAATCTGATTCCGTCAATACGTCTTGAATCGTATTTCTTATGTGATTCAAAAGTCTCCTTTGGGTTCCAAACACGCTCCGGCATAAAGCAAGATCGGGAAATAGGCTAAGTTTGGAGATGTAAGATGAAATTAGGAAGGTTCTTCTAGGACTTTCTCTGAGACTGAAGAGTTTTTCTTTTATTTAATACAATACAAAACATACAGGTTGCAGTTGTATGCGGGCTGTGAAACTCGGGCAGGTAGTACCCTCAGATACCTCTTGTGTTACATCATGGTATAATCTGAAGAGGGAGTTGTTCAAACGCTCGGATTGTGGGAGTAGATTGCTGTTCTTTTACCAGTGGCGTGTGTCACAGATAAGTTCAATAGGGAAATCGAAAGAAGAAGGGATAAGGATAGATAGGAAGAAAAAGATTAAAGACGGCCTTATTAATAATACTCAAATCTAAACTAATACAAGACTAGATCTAAGGGAGGGAAATGATCGGGGAGGCGCTACCCTAAGTTAATCCTATGGCTAAACCTAACTTACTTTCTAGAGTCTTTTTTTGTGCATTATTGATTTACATTTGTAAGATTAAAACCTCAAGGCGGGTCGTCGGCAAGCGCAGTGGCTAGGAGCTCGTTGATGTCTGCCCTTTCCGTTTGCAGTTTACTGGGGGAGAGTGTTAGATTGTAGTAAATCTATTCTAATCCGTAAACGTATTTTAAAATGTCTTAATCGAGCATCAGTTTAATGTGCCACTAAAATATATTGGTGATTCTACGCGACAATTTCTGAAAAGGATATCTAACAAACATTTAAACAGATGATATATTAACAAATTTAAATGTTTCTCGTAAAACTAATGATCATGTTCGTTAACGACTGAAATCGAACCAGGTGGATGGGGTAAAGGACAGGGAGGTGGATGGAGGGTGGAGAAGGGGCAAAATTTACCAGCTCAAATATATTTTTTATTCAGGCAAAGAAAGGGATCTTAAGGTCTCCCCAACTAAGCATCTTTATTATTTTCAACTGCCAGACGGTTCGCCCTTCTGGACATTTAAAATGCTAAAAACATTCAGGATAAATTTGAAATTTTTGTCTCTCATCCATTAAGGCAATCCATAATTTTCTAGATACTAAGAGTACTAAGCAACATTTAAAATTATTCCTATAAGTCAGTATAACCATAAATCTCCTCAAGAGAATAACCACTTGATTTTAGACTGATAATTTTGAGCTGTTTTATTTTTATTCTCCTCTGGAGATTTATGATTATCCTGACTTAAAGGATAATTTTTAATGCTGGTTAGTACCCTTAGTATCTAAGAAAACTATGGATTGTCTTAACAGATGAGAGACATAAATTTAAAATTTACCCTGTATGTTTTAGCAGATTCCTATTAAGGGAAATCAGCTATTGAGGTTATACTCATGACGGGATTTTCGACAAATTTCCTCAAATGCCCATCGACCTACCCAGGAGATGACGAAAATGAGGTCCGTTCAAAACTATCTCTATATATAGTTGTAGTTGTGTGTATAGTGTGTATATATATATATATATATATATATATATGTGTGTGTGTGTGGGGGTGTTGACACTGTAGCGTTATTTTTGTTTGATCGTTTCCAAACTCGATTTTTAATCATTTTATGTAAAAAGAAAGATCCAGTTCGTTCATGGCAGAAATCGGACTAGTGGGAGAGGGGGTGGGGTTTTGAGGGGGAATTTCAAAGATTTGACCACTAGTGTGTCTTACCAGCACGTAGGAAATCTGCTTAGTTTACGCAGCCCCTGCCTGACGGACTTTTTAGGATTGTAAATTCCCAGGAGGTCGAAACACCTGCCAATTGAAAATTATAAAAATGAAACCTTAAGATCCTTTTTTCCTCCCGAAATACTTTTTTGGTCTCAGTAAGGATTAGGTGCAAATATATATCTTATTATTAGTCGAATCGAAAATGTATTACAATGTAGTATATTACAATCGTCGATCTATTCATACCCGTATTTAGTTAACTTATAATATTAAAGGATTTGTTGTAATTTTTCGTTTATCGTATATCACCACTCCTACTCATGAGATTTTCATATTCGTGTTCAGATCAAATCAAAAAGGGTAATTTACGTACGATTCTCACGTAGAGAGAATAGAATATTATATGACATAATTGGATTGTCATTTTAGCACGTGAGAAACCTGAGTCATTGAAATACACGTATAGTAATTGAAGGACGTTAGCAGGAACGTTTTTTTTATCAGACATAAATTTAACGATAAATATGTTTAAGCAGTCGAATAGTGGAAAATTAGAAAAGGTGTACTTATATTAATAGCACTCTTAGATTAATTATCATTCTGTCTGTATTTGGTATCGGTCAATTAAATTTAAAAACGTAGGTTGGGCAGAAGTTATGTAGAAATAGTAATAATAGCACTCTCGTAGTTGGTTTATCTTATTTTTTTGGTTTATTTTTGTAGCAATGTTATTTTTAAAACAAAATTTGTTCATTTAATTATTAACCAAATCGAATATTGATATTGAAAAATACAAAACAACCATTTTTGAAGCATTGGGCTATCTTAGGTAATTTCATAAGTTGAGCTCTTACAAATATTTTCTTTTGACGTAATACAAGGATCAATGTGTTTCAAATGTTATGAAGACTCATATTTAACTTATTTTAGACGAATGAAATCCATTAAATAAGAGTAAAAATTAAGCTTGTCACTATTTTCGAATGTTGACTTCTCGAGCTAAACGCACAGTGTGCAAGTTTTATTTTATGTAATATTCAAATATTTTGCCATTGACAATCAAAATGAACCAGAAAACCTCTTGGGAGCATTACTTTTTTTTCACGAATAAATTGTTGAGAGATCCTAACGCAATCCGGCACTGACCCTAGCAATGGTCCAGCAGACCTAGCATTTGTGTAAAACGATCAACTAAAGTTTTTGGGGATGAGGTAGACCACAGGTATCACTGTCCTGTCTCCTTCCTTCAGAAACCATGTCCAAAAGAGGACTCTGACAACTTCCTGTTTGCATTTTGCCATTTGTTTCTCAAACAATCTAACTTTGTATTAATATTGACATATTGATAAAAGTACTATATATGTTATTTGGACGTGTTTTTTTTCTTGTTCTATTGTTATTTTGAAGATTTAAAGAATTTCCATTGGAGTAACCGACATAAAAAGTAAGTATTGTTTAATTATATTATTTTAAAATTCTTTGGTTCAGAATAAAGAGTCACATTTCTCGACAATGGTTTTACCTCATAGTAATTCATTAATATGCGTAATTTTGCCTCGTACTTTCGGTAGATTTTTTACCAACGTTTTCAAAAATAAAAAAGGAAGAAAAAAGAGAGCATTACCATTAAAATTATACACAATAATTATAAAACGAATTCATGCTCGAAAGTTGGTCGATGGCTCGAGAAAAAAAATCATTCGTCTCAAGTTTAAATCTCACATTTATGAGATCTTAATTTCTTTTTTCAAGCTGTTTTAATTCAAACAATAATTCACCCCCCCCCCTACTCTGGAGTATAATGGGATTTTTTTTAAATTGGCTATTAAAACACAACCAAGAGTTTCATTGTACAAATATATGCCGGATTTCACGCATACATATAGTGAACTCGTTAAAACTTTATTAAGACTAACATAGGCGAACAGACACAGTAGGGAGATTATGCGGAACTCAGGTAACACAAGTTTTATTCAATATTTATTTATTTATATATATATATATATATATATATATATATATATATAAAAATAAATAACTCCATTTAAGTACATTCTATGCTGAATATGGATGTGAGTTTTGTTAAAATAGAGTGGTGTGTGTTTTAGAATTAATGCCACCAGCAGGATCGATGTCACCTTCCCCTTCAGGTAAGGTGAAAGCTGAGGATGAGAACCAAGCAGCCACGGCACCCGTTACTCCGGGAATTGAGTCAACCATCGAAATAAATAAAGAGAAAATGGGTCTAGGAATCAACATTGTTGGCGGAAATGACACACTTCTTGTAAGTAATTAATCTCGTTTTATACTGTAAGTATACAAGACAATTATTGCCATTTATAAGAATACTAATTTTCTTATTCTGAGCCCAATATTTTTATAAGTTGTTCGTATTTTTATGGCAAGGGTTACCAATAAAAAACATTTTTTTCCTCCAGCGCAAACATTATTGATATTATTAACTATTATTATTGATATTGCCCTACAAGTTTCATGGCTTACGTGCCACCTCTTCAGGGTTCCTTTTCAAAAAAAAAAAGATTTCATTAATTTAAAAAAATAATGACATTAATTTAACAAACCCCTATGATAATACTTTGCTAGATATTGTATTAATAAGTGCCTAATAAGGGTCTTACAGGTTGCTTCTAACATTTCTGAAGTGCTCGACTCCGTCTTACTTTCGTTGCGACTGTCCTCACTGGGGAGGTCGTTGATACTGAGGTCCCCAAAGTAGCTTTAGTCAACTGGCTATAGATCGATTATTTACACGTCAACTTTGAACTCGATTTTATCACGTCATAATTTAAAATCGATTATTTTAAGATAAAATAAAGAGGCTGAGGTATCAAATTTCTATTTATTTTTTTTCCTGTTTTTTTTTTCTATTTTTAGTATGTGAATATTTCCTTTTTATTTTTCATTTAGTATTAATTCTTTCTTTATCCATTATTTGAACTTTTTCAAAATTGAAAATGTGTTTCTTGTAGATGGAATGATCCGTCAAAGCAGTTTTATTTTCATTATTTTTGAAAGCTGTAAAAAAAAAAAAAAAAAAAAAAATAAAATAAAATAAAAAAAAAATAATAAAAAAAAAAAACAGAAATTAAATACCTCTCTTATATATTCTATAACATTTTATCTTAAAATAATCGATTTAAAATTAAGACGCGAAATAATCGAGTTCAAGTTTGACGTAAATAATTGATCTATAGTCAGCTGACTTACCCTACTTCCGGAACCTTAGTGTCAACGACCTCCCCAATGAGGACAGTCGCACAAAAATGTTTTTTATTGGTGACCTTTGCCATAAAAATATGAAGAAAATATAAGAATATTTATTTATTTTTCACCTTAAGAGTTTACAGAGCATTAATTATCAGAGTAACCAAGAAAAAGTAATTGTCTTTATAGTTAAAAGCTTCGGTGATAAATGCATGCACACTCTGAAACTAAAATGAATGAATTGCCATACAATATTGCGGGTGCCAAATTTAAAAAAAATAAAAGATGTTAGTGACTCCTGGCTCTTAAATGATGTATATCATAGTCGGATATCGGCTCAATCAATCAAAAAAGAGGAGTATAATTTTGATGCTTACAATTTCGAATATATCCTTCTCCGAGCTATAATAATCAAGAAACCCGGTGTATAAAACTGTGGTAGAAATAATATATTTGATAACGTTTTTACAGTGTGGAAATGGAGGCAAAGAACATATTTTAAGCCAATTGTCGTGTAGAGAATCAAAGGTTCTAATAAAACAGGAACGGAAATGAGCAAAAGAATGAGTTAACATTTGTTTTTATATCTGAAAGAAAGGGTTTGATTTTTTTTTAATTTAAAAGAATTGTTTAAAATTTAAAACAACGATTTAGCATTTTTCCTTGTCTTCCATTATCGTATTGTAAAAAATTAATAACTTTGTACATAATTTTGTATTATTCTATTGTACTCATTTATTTTCATTCTTTCGTGTTTTCTTCCGTTTCCCCTTTGTTCAACTTTTTTTTCTTCACTCGATATTTTTTAAATTCTTTTACAGATATATTATTTTCACCACTGTTTTATTCAGAGTTAGCTCATTATTCTTAGCTCTGAATAAGTATACCAAAGGTGCCCAAACTGTAATCATAAAAAGTATAATTTTCCTTTTTTGGTTGATTGAGTACTTCCTGTAGCCGAAAAACGACTATCCTATACATCATTTAAAATATGAAAATTACAATAATAGCAATAATTCAATGCAATAAAACTAAAACTTTATTCTAAAAGTTATAGTACTCTATGGTAAAAGCATCAGAAATAAATAAATAAAAGGAAAAGTAATTAGCGAGTAAAACAAACAATTGAAGCTGCTTAAATTGCACCATTTAGGAATATCAATGATAAAACGTATGTGTCAAAGAACAACTAAAATCTCACTGTTGCAACTGAGGAAGCTTCTCTTGCAAGCTCTGATCACACTAAGCAAAATAATTTTGCACGCGCCAAATTTTCATTATGAGCATTAAAATAATAATGTAAAATTCAAAATCCCAAGGAAGAAACCCGTATACTTCCTACAACCTGTATATATTCCTTAACAATGGCAATTATGTCACCATAATTATGTTTATGACTCGGGAATTCCTTTCCCTTTGATTTATTATTTATTTTTGTTGTTTTTACTATATAGTAAGTTTTAGAATCAACTTACAATTTAATTTATTGAATTTCACAGTATAATTTTATTTTTGCACACGTATTTAAAATTTTGGTGCACGTAATAATGTTTTATAATTTATTAAGCTCAATCTGAATATGGTAATCCATTCATTTCAGTATCTGTTATCAATATTACAGCAATACAATTAGTTTTTTTATTATCTTTATAAGGATATTATTATCTCCTATTGCTCCACTTCATGCATGATTAGTCCTTCTTACAGTCAGCATGATTATATGAAATACCCTTTGCAGTTGAAAATTAATCGTTTTTTAAACGTATGGTAACGGAGATATTTCGAATTTTCGAAAATCCCCCCGTCTAAACCCCCCCCCCCTCCCACTGCTCCGATTTCAGCCATTAACGAACTTGATCTGTCTTTTTGCATAAAACGTTTAAATATCGAGTTTGGTAACGATCAAACAAAAATTGCGACCGCTAGAGCGTTAACAGACAAATATATATATATATATATATATATATATATATATATATATAATTTTGAACGGACCTCATTTTCGTCATCTCCTGGGTAGGATCGATGGACATTTGAAGAAATTTTTCGAAAATCGAGTCATGAGTACGACCTCAATAGCTGATTTCCCTTAAGGGAAATCTGCTAATTGCAAATTTATAAGACGATAATCAAAACAAAGGATGGCACCAGGGAATAGCATAGTACCCTCCTGATCTGGGAGAGAAAGGCCTTGAGAAAGATATTTCGGGACTGTTCAAGCTGAGGGCGCTCTACAGAGAATAGAAGTTCCCCCTACTGCCATTTTGATCTTTATATCTGTTTCCACACGATTGCTTTCCGTCACTATCCATCACACCTACTTGAAAGTGCTACAACTAGGAAAAGTGGACTTCCCCAAATAGACAGGGCTATCAGAGCCAACGAGTTTTCTAGAGGTCATCGTATAATTGGTTTTCTCTTTACTTATTTCAACCAAAGGTCTTACGAAGCTTATAAGAGCTCATTCACAGTAACAACCAATACTGTCATTCTTCTACCCCTTCAACCAACATTTTTCATACGACATGTGCTGGTTGAGAGAATTGTATCACTCTAATCTTGTTAGGTCGTCTATTGACTGGAATTCGTCTAACAGCCCTCTGAAGTACTTGGCATACACACCGCTGATCCTCGAGGGGATTTCTTTATTGGCCCGGGCAGAACTCAGTCCTCGATTTAAATCCCTTCTCAGCTCCTTGTAGATCATACGCACCTCATGATCCTGTATCTTCTCGAGTTTCCTAGTTTTATGAGTTCTTTTCATATTACGAAGCATTTATGTCGTGCTACTATTCTTTTTGGAGTACGCAATTTTAACTTTAGAACATTTTCAGACAAACCTTGTTTTTCCAGGACTCCTTTCTTGCGGAGTTGCACTCTCAAAATACCTCTTGCGCCACATTTTTGACAATATTCATCAGCCTCCCCGACTCTCTTCCACACACATGTCTTGGGTGTTACACCTTAGATTTGTGTTAGTGGCACTTTTTTAGGGTCTTTCCTGAAACAGGACAAGCCTCCTCTATCTTATCTTATCTTAAAGAAAAAAAAAAATAAGAAAAAAACTACCAAAATGAATCTCTTCCTTCGTGCCATTTTATACGTATATATATATATATATATATATATATATATATATATATATATATATTATATATATAAACACACACACACACACACACACAATTTTTGTTTACTCGTCCCCAAACTCAGTACAGTACAGCGTCGATTATCCGAACTAATGTTGTCAGACGTGGTTCAGATAATCAAAAGTTCGGATAATCAAAATTTTTATTTATTTTGTGTTTATTTATTTTCTTATAAATAATAAGGAAAAGGGAGATTTAAAATAACTTCGTAAAAAAAACAAGTTTGTTTATTTATTTAAACATAATATGTATGAGCATAGTGAAGAAACGAGTGGTATGAAATACATACATACATATGTATAAGTTGTCTAATTGAGCTACATGTACAATACAAATAAAGTGTACACCTCACAAAGAACGGTTTGAAACTGAAAGTAAGCTATCCACAACCAGTTATATGAACGGAAAGGGTTTCACAGAATCTAATGCAATGAACAAATTAGGTAGTGTATACAGTTCTAAGTAAACCAATGCGTATTCAACGTCTAATTTCATTGAACACACATGGAACCAGATACAAATAAGTAACGAATCAGTTTCTGAGAAATAATTAATGATGGCTTCCGTTATAGATGTTCTGAGAAAAATAATTTTATTTTAGTTTAATTTTATTCAAAGTAACAATAATTATGACATACCAATAAGTAAATTAAATGATCAGTTTAATTAAAATTACACATTAAAAAAAAAAAAACTGGTTCCGATAATCGAACGTTCGGATAATCGACGCTCCACTGTATTTAGTAAAAAGAAAGATCAAGTTCGTTAACGGCTGAAATGGGGCCAGTGGGAGGGGGGTTTAGAGGGGTGGGATTTCGAAAATTCAAAATATCTCCGTTACTATACGTCGGATCGAAAAAGTGTATAGAACCAATCTTGTTGCAAATTAAATTGACTATAAATATTGTTATATACATTTATTCTCTATCTTGAATATTAACCGAGATATTTGAATTTTTATTAATTGTAATGGATGAGCTATGGTCGGTTCTATTCGTTTCCGCTGAAAGCTAGTTCGGCCGTTTCCGTAACTGTCCGGCACTCGTATGGAGATTTCTCTGTTGTATAACTTTACGTGGGAAATCTGCTTAGTTTACGCAGGTCCTCCGTGACGGACCTTTTTTTTTCTGCCTCCTGTTATAACACTGCATACAAAAGTCATCTATTACAAACACTTTTCTAATAAGTCATACTACCATTCTATTAATATTTCTCATGACTATTATAAAGATACTGCTGGAGCTTTTTAAATTTTAAAGGTCAATTAGAGAATAATGACCACATGTCTGAGCATCATTGTGGGTCAAAGAGACATCTCTATCTAAGGAAATACTTGTTCCATTTCTGTGTAGAATAATAATATGAGTATTAATTTTTCCCTAGCTAATCATAATATTAATAATTTTTAAATCGTTCTTGTCTCAGTATTGATTGTTTTCTTACTCGGCATTCTTGTGACAGCTTGAATGTTAAAAGTTCATAGAAAATGACATCTCATCTTCTCTTCTCGATATCCAAAAGTTTGTCGCACATTTTCATAGCATGGCTTTGTATTATTACGGTGTTTTCTTCTTTCTGGTTCAGTTTCAGAACTTTCAGTACAATTTATTCAGAATAACTTGCGAAAACAATAGCATTCTCTGATAAGATTGGTTCCACGAGTGTCTGTTTATCCATCTAGTAAGATCGCCCTCACCCTTCTAAGCATTGTCTCTGAATGGAAACAAAGGAGTTATCTAAATTATTTCATCTTCTCCGCGTGGAATCCCTTAATAAGTAAATAGACTGTAACAATTTTGGAATTTTTTCTATAACATAATTAGAAAAATGTAAATATTTATTGCATTGCAATCTTATTCAGCTACTTATGTTCAACGCTCCTATTGTTGTGGCTGTTTTTTTACTGTATGAACATGATCAGACGCACATGGAAACGCGCGTGTTTTGAGGTGCATGTGTGTGTGTGTGTGTGTGTGTGTGTGTGTGTGTGTGTGTGCGTTTGAATTCTGGATTGTGTTTATGTGTACGTGCGCGCGCGTAAATAATTTAAAGAACAAGTTTGAGTTTTGATACTAACATTTTTTTTTTATTTTTTTTTACATTTTTCAAAATGTGGTTGGTCTATTTCTTTCACATCCAGCTGAAGGTAGTTTCATTCATGTACCAAACAAGTGTGTGTGTATGTGGGGGGGGCGCCGTTACGTATACCTACATGCAGTAAATAAATTTGTGACTAAGTAAAAGTCAGCCTTCTTCTAATCTTGCACGTTAGACTATTCCTATCAACTAATTAAATTATGGAAATACGGACGGAGGTGATAAAATTATTTTATTTAAATGAGGTTAGTATAATGAAAAAGTTCATGAATTATTTTATACTGTAGTTTTGAGGATGCTTATTATCCGCTTAATTAACATCTGAGGGGTTAGCCCGTGGAATACTAATGTAAATGGGCTTAAACAGGAACCTAATGTATTTTATTTGCTATAGAAAATGATTGCAAGACACAATAATAAAGTTAAGACGCAGGAAAGTTTAATTGGAAAAAATATGGAAATTCAAATATATTTAAAGGGGACTAAAGTACTCACCCTTCCAAAAATATATTTCCTTAACTAAACTGATGTAGTATTTTTACAATGTGTTAATTAAATATTGTTGCAAGAGACGCAACGTTTAAACAAATCCACATCTACACACACAAAAGGAATAAGTTCTCAGTGGCGTACATACTTATTGGATTGTAGTCGTATACGTTATCAGTAAGATATCCATCGAAGTAATGTCATCTAGAACACTGCTATAAAAAATAAATAATATTAAAAATGTTCCGTAGGATTATTAATTACTAATATGCATTAATAATTATTGTAAAGAGAAGGTATTATATTATTAATACTTTTTTTTTAAATTAACAAATACAACTCTAAACAGCAGATAAAACAAGATATTTTCATTGGAATCTATTAATATATTTTCCTTTTGCTTAAATTCCTCCTCGAAGTTTAACAAAGTGATTTTTATACTCACTTATATATAAAAGAAATGCCAAGTTGTCGGTGCTGGCAATATTTATAATAATAAGCTGTAATCAAAAACTATGGGTACTTCGCAAGTCTGAATATCATCATTCCCTGGCTCAATCATCATCGCCCACTCTTTCATCAGGGTGAAAAAAAAATACTTTCAGTCTACGGATCTCGTTCAAACTTTTTATGATGTTTATTGTGGGATTGAAAAGGTGTTTTATGTAGGCTGTATTAGATTTGTCAAGGGATTGGGTGTTAGAGGGAGAGGGTAGGAGATCTCTGACTTCCCTAGTACTTTCTTATTTTATGTTACAAAATAGGGATATTTCTATACTACTACTATTTTTTTTAGTTAAAACATATCTATGTTTTTATTTTAATTGTAAAATGTTTGTAACTTTTCGTTTTATTATTCTGTTAAAAGCTGCTGGTAGCATTAAAAATCTATCTGCTTCGCTCTTGAATATTTTCTTCTTTGTCCGTTTCTTGGCTTCCTCAACATTTTCCCCGAGGATTTAGAATTATATTTCACTTGGGCAATCAACATGGTTATTATACCCTCCAAAGTATTCCAAATTCGTTTACGTTTTTCTGTTTATTCTCACCTCAGGTAGAGGTACTTGTTTAAGAAAAACTCTGAAAAACTCTGTGCCGTCCCAGTACGTTGGCTAAGAAATGCCACAAAACATAAATTATATATCTTTTTATGAAACAAAACTAATTCTATACAAATGATTTGTATCTTTAATACAATTTATTATTTCCGCTTCCCTCTAAACCCACCTTCTGTTAATCGATTTTGATGAAAAGGGGATGTGCACAATTAGACGTTAGAGCAGGCCTAAATATGAAATTTCATCATTCTAAGACAATAATTTTAGAGCTGTGCTAGCTATGTACATACATCAAACTAGTCAAAATGGATAATTCCATTGAAATCAGAAGACTGAAATTTGTCGTAATTACAACACCAGATTTTTTTTGGTAAAATCAAGTAAACCCCCCCCCCTCCCCTGAAGGGCTGGACCCTATGAAAAAATTTATAGAAGCCCAAATCATAAAACTGTACTGAACATTGAGCACTACTATGATGCTACAAATTCTTTATAAAGTTAATTCTTATGTCTTACTGCTTCTGTGTTCCCTTTCCATTCTAATTTATTCTTAATAACATTTTGTTTTATTGATTATTATATATATTATTTTGTCACAAATAAACACAAAAGGACTACTGATTCACACTAGAGTTCTAGCTTTGAGTTCACAAATTGAAACTAAAAAGACGTGATAATATAATAATTTCTGAAATATTGAATAATTTTAATTTTTCTAACGGTTGACGGCTGTGATAGTGGAGACACCGATTCCAATGATTGATACTTTGTTTAGGTGGAACGTCAAATATATGTCTAAAAATATTTTATGACTATGTAGTCCCAAAAAAGCACAAGAAAAGAGTATTTTTTAATTTAAAACCTGGTCTCAAAACGTTTTTTAATAATCAGAGAAAATAGCAATTTGGAAACATTTCCATCAACCTTTGAACTCACGATGAGGGCTGAACTCTCTGAAGAAATTTGTAGATGCCGAAATCATAAAACTGTGCTGAACAGTGAGTCAATGCTTTGCAATCATTACCTCAAAACACATATCTAAAGCTTAATGAATTTTCATAATCCTTCATTCCTGTTCGGAAATTCGTCTGGAGCGTATTATAATATTGTCGAATATTGGCTATAGCATTGAGTTGGACTCCTGGAAAAGCGAATTCAATAGCCTATTCAAATATGATATTAATTATATTTACAGCAACCACTTTCAAAATCTACCTGTATCGTCTGATGTCACAAGTATAAGTAAGCGTAAAAATAAAAGAAAAACATAAACAATGCAAGTACAATGCTCGTTGCCCGAAATATATCTTTTGATCTATAGACATGTAAGTCATTGTCAATTAAAATTTTGTAGCTCATAGATAGCATTATATCTGAAGTAAACACTTAGGATTCGCTTACGCTTACACACATAAGGACTTAAAGTATATTATTCAATTCAACCCAAATTAAATTACACATATTTATTACACTCTACTTATAATACTTTATTATTTTTAAGAATGGAATTGTTGTCCATGAAATATACCCAGACGGGGCAGCATCAAAAGATGGACGACTAAGAGCAGGAGACCAATTGTTGGAAGTGAATAATGAAGACATGCGAAATCTTACTCACAGCCAAGCCGTGTCAGTTCTCAGACAAGCACCATCCAAAGTAAGTTGACTTTAAAATTTTAAATTACTATTTCAAAAGCTTGGGGCTCAGGTTAATCATGTGAGGTAAAGAGTTGGCCTTAATCTCACACGGTAAACCTAGAGTGGCAAGTTCGATTTCCGCACGACAGTAGGAATTTATTTAGTGACGAACTCATTATATAAAATCCAAATACCCACCCTGGATAGAAAAGGGTATTAACCTGTAGATACCCCGTCACAATTAGCCATAGTAGCAAAAAGTGAACGTTAATAAATAATAATATAATTTTAATAATTCATTTTTCCAATTGCATTTCTTTTCGTTATTTTTTTTTTAATCAGAATAGTTCTCATTTAAATATTAATGAATTATTTATTTAAGTCGTCTCTATCTGTACTGAAGTGGTAATTTTAAAATTACGAATATATGACTATTCTCTGCGAAAAGCCATTCTGCGGTTTCGTTATAGCCCGTAGTCTTTGAAGTTGAAATTAGGCTTTTATAAAGTTTCCCTCTTTCAAAGAATACTATTATACAGGTTCATTTTAAATTAAAGAAACCCAAAGAATTATATAAAAAAAATTGTATTTTTGCAGGTAAAAATGGTTGTATATAGAGAAGATGTCCCAGATTCAGACGATAATTCAAACAGACTTGATGTTATAGAAGTGGAGTTAACCAAGAAAGCAGGAAAAGGGCTAGGTCTGAGCATAGTCGGAAGGAAAGTTGGCAATGGAATCTTTATATCAGATATTGTATGTGAATTCATTATATTATTTTTTTAAGTATAAGAATCTATTAATGTTCAATAGATGTGTTCCAAAAATAAACCTATATTCTTTTCAAGCTTCTTGGTGTAAGTGCTGCAGAGAGGATTGCAATGAGAGGCAGTATTTGCCGTAAACATTTTTTAAAATTTAATGCTGCGTTATATGCTACAAATTCTTTATAAATTTCTTATTTCTTACGTTTCTGTGTTGTGTTTCCATTCTAATTTATTCTTAATAATATTTTGTTTTATTAATTATTGTAGCTATTATTTTGTCACAGATAAACACAAAAGGACTAATAATTTACACTAGAGTTCTACTCGTAACGTTGAGTTCAACAATTGAAACTAAGAAGACATGATGACGTAATAATTTCTGAAATATTGAATATTTTAAATTATTCTAACATGTGACGCCTGCGATAGTGGAGACATCGATTTTAATAATTGGTATTTTGTTTTGGCGGAAAGTCATATATAGGTCTACAAATATTTTATAACTATGTAGGCCCAAAAATCAGATGAAAAGACTATTTTAAATTTAAACCCATCTCTCTAACATTTTTTTTTTTAGTTATCAGAGAAAAATGACAATTTTGAAACATTTCTATCAACCTTTGAACTTACGCTATACAATATTGAATGAAAATTAAAAAAAAAAAAAAAAAAAAAAAAAAAAAAAGGAAACGTTTTTGGCTAAATCCACCGTTATTTAAAATTCTTTATGCCAATGAATTTTCTTTCACTCAACCATTTTCTACCCATTAGACATTGTAAAGCTTTAATGTTAAGATCACCAGAAAAACTTGTATTTTTCTCACATGCAATACGTCTGAATAGAAAATCTCCCAGTTTGCGTGATTGTGACTTTTAAGTTTTGCCCCTTTGTATTTAAAAATAATGAACATCAGAAAACCTCCTCACTTATTATCTGTGAAACCCTCAGAATTAAATATGAGCTCAGATGGTATCATTAAATGAAGTTTGTAGCATCTTAAAAATTTCGTATCGATCTGTTGAGCGGTTCCAGGGTCATCACAATTGTTCAGTTTTGAACAAAACATTTAAGGAATCACGAATTTCTCCATGTTGACTTCTGTCAAAAAAATATGTTTTTTTTTTTATCAAATAAGAATCCTAAGTGAGTACTTTTTTTTTGTGAATAACATAATTAAATCAAAAACTCCCAAAAAAAGTTTATAGAGATTCAGAGCCAGAGAACTACAAATAGTCCGGTCTCAGCTCATCTATTAAAATTGGAGATTTAAACAAAATTAGAAAAGAGAAAAAAAAAAAGAAAAAAAAAGAAACTTAGTGAATCTCGTGTGAATTTCATTTGAGTTTACCTAATTCATTCTACTTTAAGCCTTATAAACTGCATTGATGTACTCATATCTCCTAGAGAGGAACCATAGGACACCGACACAGGTAATGGACATTCTTACAACTAACAAGATTAATGGGCATGAACTAAAAGTGAAAAATTTAGTTTTAAAACACACGGGCGCGTACACACACGCATACGCACACACACACACACACACACACACACATTAATATATATATATATATATACACACACATATATATACATGCATACAATTTCAAAATATCTAATAATAGACATTTTACTGCCTTTTTTTATGATTTTTCCCTTGAAATATGTAAAAAAAAAAGTGAATATGTGGTCATATAGAAGAGCCTAATATTTTTAGAAATCAACTTCGTAAAAATACATAACTTTTTATTATTTAAATTTTTAAACAGATTGCAGGTGGTGTTGCCTGCACTGATGGAAGACTCATGAAAGGGGACCAAATATTATCAGTAAATGGGCAGGACATTCGAAAAATGAGTCACGAAGATGCAGCTGCAATTTTAAAGACAACTGGTGGAAAGGTTTCGCTGAAGATTGGACGTTTCAAGATAAGGTATGACTACGAATCTAATCAGTTAATTTTATTATAATCAATTATCATAACGTTTTGCATCTTCTGATCGTGTAGCGAGTGATAATAAAGCCGTCCATTTTTTGTATCGACTTTCTTCTTTTAAGCAATTTGTTAATTATATATATATATATATATATATATATATATATATATATATATATATATATACGAGGTGCGGCTATTAAATAACGAGACTGACGCTGTAAAAGGAACAAGATTTGAGTCTGTTGAAGCTGTGAAAGAGAAAGCGGCACGCGTCCTGAAGGAGCTGGCAGAAAAAGACTTCCAGCACTGTTTCGAACAATGGAAGGTTCGCATGGAGCGTTGTAGGGATAAAGGAGGGGTGTATATTGAAGGTGATAATAAGTAAAAATGTATGAAATAAAAATAAAATGTTTTAAAGTGTCAGTCTCGTTATTTAATAGCCGCACCTCGTATATATATGTGTGTGTGTGTGTGTGTGTGTGTGTGTGTGTGTGTGTGTGTGAATGTATATGAATGTATGTATGTGTGTGTGCGCGTGTATGTAAACAAATTTTTCTAACTGTATAAATAGGTATAGTTGTATAAAAAATGATGGCAGTCTTAGTCTTTTTAATAGATTAATAAAACTATTGAAGTTATGTTGTCCAGTTTCAAAAATTGTAATCATAAAAGTTATTCGTAATATCAAAACTACAATAAAGACCACCTAACAAAATAATTAGCATTATTAATAATCAAATATTTACAATTTGTTAATTTCTTTGTATATTGTTGAATTTGTTTAATAAGGCCAAATTAATAAAATTCTATTGACATAGAATAAATATTAAGAATGATTATTAGTAGAACGTTCATAATTTCGTCAACCATAATTAGACAATACAGTAATGCTAATTGTGCAACAGAAGAATATGCAAAAATTGGTTAAAAACAAGCAATAAGTGAACACGGCCTTGAATTTACATTATCACAATATTATATTTGAAGAGTGCAAAGGAAATGTATTATATAAACCTAAAAATGGAAAAAGTTCATTAGGTAAAGAGTTACCCTTTTCATTATTTAACAAATTGAAAGAAAAGATTATTTCATTTATTCAGAATTATTTAAATTTTTCAAAATACTATTTTTCCCTATCTAAATAATCTAACACATTGTTTTTGTTTTTTGCTTTCGTTGGATGTGCAGGAAAGTAAAATGAAAGGTAAGTAAAATTTTGTATTTTGTGACCAACCGCATACCAGATATAAAAACTGTTGCCAATTGTGGCACTGTTAAAAGTACATAGAGTTCGCCCAGAGAACATTTTAAGCTCTTCCTCAACAGATCATTATGTTCTCTACATTCATAAATGTAGTTTATAATATATATCATAACCTACATTTAAAAAAAAAAAAAAAAAATAGTTTGAAGACTCCAAGAATAATTCGTTGAAATAATTCAAAAGAGAATCACATTTTTATTTACTGTTTAACTACTACTACAGGGAATCATTTTTCCCTGTAAAATAGAATTTGATTTTTAAATAAATAAAAAAATCTTAAAGAAGCTTATAAAAATTCTTTATGAAATAAATTATAATCCTTTGGGCATAACTGTCCATATCTGCTCCACTCTCAGATGGGGAGAAAAGTGTTCGTCCATTGACGTGTTAGTGTCATTCTTAACACCCAAGTGTTGCGTGATTCTTATATGAGTAAGCCCTCTATAACTTGTTGATGTTGAGTAAGCACAGAAGAACGGATAGAAGTCCCCCAACAGCTAGCACTGTAAACTGCATAGCAAAACAATTTTATTCATGGCGCGAGTTCCTCAAATGTCCATCGATCCTACCTAGTAGATGACCTAGTAGAAAATGAGGTTCGTAATTTTTTTTTATCGTTACCAAACTCGATATATAAGTGTTTCATGCAAAACTAATGGTCAAGTTCGTTAATAGCTTATCGGAGCAGTGGGAGGGGGCTGTGATAGATGGGAAATTTCGAAAATTCGAAATATTTCCGTTATTATGGGACGAGTAGAAACTTGGGTAGAAACAATTATATTTTGTGGCGCATTTAATTATCTATAAATGTTTTCATGTACATTTATTCTTTATCTTCAATATTAACCGAGATATTTGCATTTTTTAGTTTTTTGCCTTCACGAAACCCCCACTCCTACTCATATCAGGATAGCAATACGCTGTTATATCATGAACCACTTTATTCTAAGGTTAAATACCATATATTGTTTTCAAAAGACCTTTATTATGTGAGATACATGCAAATTCGTTGCGTGGTGACGCCATAAATTAAGATTTTATGTTCTTGATAAGAGCATGAATAGCTTTCTTGTTTCCTCATCCACATTCGCTTTCAGATTTTCATATATTTGCACAAATGCGACAAGATGTTTCCGTGACCATTCATGAACTAAGTTGGCTAGTAATCTCGTGTTAACCAAAGGAAGGCAATCCTTTCCTTTAAGCTCGGAGAAAAAATTCTTCGTTACTTCTCCCTTTTCCGTCTGCATTCCATATCTTCAACTAGAAGATTTCAATCTTCAACTAATTTTCTTGAGGCAGGCTGGGGAATTGGCCGGTCATTGATCCGACTCTCCACAGTGATCTTGGCTTTCAGCACTAAATCTGTTAGGAGTACGTCTATCTTATCATATTCACTGCTTCGTATGACACAGTCCTATAAGCCTTGATGAGCCTCATTAAGAAAGTTCATTCTGCTCTAAGTGTCGTTTTCCCATCGTCACCATCTAGTGGCTCCGTATGTTACAATACTTCGGAAACGCGCCTTGTACATTCTCATTGACAGTTTGTATTAAAGAGTTTACTATTCGAGGGATTGAGGAGTGGTGGTGACCGAGATACTTGCATGCTCGATCCCCGTACAAGGAGTCCGAGGTTTCAGGTTTGGAATATTCCTCCCAAAATTTTATTTAGTTGTGCGTTTGCTGGGATTCCAAGATGGGCTTCTTACCGGTTTTCCCGGTGCCCGTTGAGTATAATAAAGCAATGGAGTAGATTTCACTCAATGAAGTATCTACCTTTGATCTGTAAAGCCATCACAATACAGCTGGGGTAACGGAAACTGACGATTTGACCTCCGACCATTCCCGTGTGGCAGCTCTTGACTCTCCAGAGAAAATCATATATATACATAATTCACGATTCAAATTAACATAGTTATAGTCAAGAGTTTAGAGAACTAAATGTGAGCTGCGTCTCAGATCTAACTCTTAACTAAAATGAAACGTAAATCCTATTATGCTTATCCAAGAAATTGCTAGAAATTCGTCGTAAAACGCCCATCATGCAGATGCTGTATAAAAGAACGAGATTTCCTACGGAATGGAAAACAGATAAAATCACATCAAATTGCATTCTCTATTTCTCCTTTAGATCAAGCCCAATGTGCACATGACTTGAAATATAAGCTGGGCCTAAAATGTATAGTGATATAATCCCTTCTCTTGAGAAGGAGTGGAGGTTTTCCCCTAACCCTCCTGAACCCTTTCCGGTCCAATTTTGGCCATAAATGCACGTTATCTATTGTTTTGCATGTGTGATGTGAATCGGTTAAATATTGAGTATGGTATTGATCAAATGAAAATTTTGGCTTTTAGAACGTAAATGCTCGATGATTACGTGATATAGAACATTTATCCATGTATTTCAGATAGTAAAGAACTTTATTTATTTAAGCTTAAATGCCACATATTTGTGAGCTCTCAGTACTTTCATGTTTTCAGCCTACAATTAACCCCCACTACTATTCATCGAATTTTGACTTAGTAATAGAGAATATATTTGGGCAAGTGGGAAATCTGCTTAGTTTATGGAGCCCCGCTTGGCAGTCTTTTTAGTTTCAGACTTCATTTGTCCCCACTTCTTCTCAAGCTTTTAAAAAGCACCATTCAAGCGATTTCATTTAAAGCAAGTGTACCATTAAATATCTCACATCCAGCCTAAAATTCGAGTCATGTTTGCAAAGGCTTATTATTACGAGAGGAATAAAGAATAGATGGGAAATATGCGTTGCACCTTCGCGACGGACTTTTTTAATGATGTGGCATTTTCTCCGAACCTTCGTCTTATACTTCTAAACTCTACAGATAATTTAGTTCCCAAAATCGCTTTTCCTTACACAACTTCCATTAGTGCCGGTTCGAGGCAAGTAGGAGAGATTCCTTCTTAGTTTAAAATGCCATTAATGGAAGTACAAGAACATCTGTGATTTCAAGAATTCCGACGTTTACTGCGGAAAACTTTTCCGAAGACCGTCTCTAAAATCTATAGATTTAGCTCTCGGATACGCGAAGTTTGTATTCTGTAAACAAAGCAAATTTTCTTTCCTCTCATTATAACCACAATTCTAAGACACTTTCTCCTTGAAGCGAGCTGAATTTTAAAATAGCACGTATACATTTGCCATGTTAATATGAAACCACAGAAAATCAAAATTGAATTTTCTTGGATTTCACATTAGCGAAAATACATTTTTATTTGAATTGCTTCTATTAATTTTTTGTTGTATTGTTTTTCGTTATTAAACATTTATATCAAACATTACGTTTTATAGAAATTAGTAAGTTTGGTTTAATGTATCAATCACACAAGGCGGCTTCATCCGGAGATTCCAATCTTTATTTCTCTCTGAGTAATTACTCTATCTGAATATAGAGACAGCTATAAACTAAATTTGTAATAAGATTGGTTCTATACAAGTTTTCGACCTGACGTATAGTAACGAAGATTTTCGAAATTGCTCTCCTCTATGCACCCCCCCCCCCTACACCTGGTGGAAATAAATAACAACGGTGCCCAAAAAATAATTTAATTTATATCATAAAAGTTAAGTGAGGGAAAGAGATTATAACCCTCCCTGCAGCCTCAAAGCATATTGAGTTTAAATGCATATTGTCTTCTGTTGTAATGACATTACCAATTAACTTTTAATAGTTATAGAACATAGTCATTTCAGTAACGTCAACATATCGGATGAAATAAGATAATATATACCACAATTTAAGAGTTTGATTTCGCAAAACTTCTGCAATCACATTCAAAATGTTTGACACCCGCTTTAGTTTTTAATGTACGAGTATATCTCGTTTAAACTTTGTTATACGACTAACGTGTACATAACCAAAGTTACTCTAAATAACAAAATAAACAACTTTTGTCATGTGCATATTTGCCGAAAAAATCGGAAACGAAATATTGCAATTTTTGCATTACAGATTTCCCTTAATACCTCCATTCCTGCTCGCCCCTGAGAATAGTAGTATGGCCTATAGTTTAAGTTGGGTTATTAGTAATATACGTACCAAGTTTCATAAAATTCGGTTTATACGTGAAAAGGTAACAAACTGACACCAAAACCGCAAATTGAAGATATCTTGTTTCTATGGCATGTGAAACGAAAAAGTATCGTGAAATTTCGAGAAAAAAAGCAATGTACAGGCAGACGTTGCAATTATATATATATATATATATATATATATATATATATATATATATTTGATCAATTTTGTTCAGAACATGTTTTTCAGCACCAGGTAGTTATTTAGTGCTGATATCTATTTGCATTATGGCGCAGTGGTAAAAAAAAAAAAAAAAAATCATTTACATACGCAATAAAAAATAAAAAAATTGTCTTTCTCAAGTAATACTTTAAAGAGTAAAAAAAAGTAAATGAAATGGACTCCGGAACGCATGAAGGAAGAAACAGTACGATATCCCGCAGTTATGGGTATCACGCAGGCATTTGAATCGATCAGATGTCATGCGATCTTGGCAGCTACCACATCGAGGGATTACTCTGAGGGATTCTATGAATATCTTGAAGGTATCTATTAGGAGTTACTTCGGTAATCTGTGACAAAGTGTAGCGTTTGAGCCACCGTGACCCTCCGTAGTTTAACAAGATTGGTTCTATAAAATTTTACAATCCGACTCATAATAATGGAGATTTCTTGAATTTTGCGAATCCCCCCTCCCTCATCGGCGAATCCGGACCTCATTTTCGTCATCTCCTAGCTAGGTCGATGTACATTTATGGATTTTTTTTCGATAATCGCGCCATTAGTACAACCTCAATAGGTGATTTTCCTTAAGGGAAATCTGCTAAAAATTATTTCGATATGACAGGAAGAGCACACGAAGAGAACATTCTCATGACATATATGGTGCGTAATAAATGAAGTCTTCAGGCTCCTCAGAAATATTAGACCTATTGAACAAACAAATTTTGAAACACCTAAATTTGCCCTACTTCGATACTTTACATCAAATGATACATGGTTTTAATAAAAGGCCATTCCTTACACTATAAAAATATATTTCATCACATAGTGCTTTCAGGGTGGGACACCAACTTTAGTGCTACCAAGAATGACATAATCATTAACTCATATCAAGCAGCATGTCAACTATAGTCCCAAATCATTTCTGCTAGAAATTGCATACTATATGAGGTAAAATGTAGTAGAGTCTGTCACATGTCTTGAGCTTTATTTAAGCCACTAGAAGCCTAGAAGAACTTTAGTCTCCATCTCCTCTTTGACGATTAGGTATCTCACGATCTTTACAGATACCATGAAAGAGCTGATAATCCAAGGTGGTCCCATTATAATCATTTTCTAAAGTGTGCCTTTTAAATTCTAATGAGGAATCCATTAAATGTTCCTTTAACCGCGTCTTTAAGTTTGTCTGATGTTTCCCTCTCCAAACTTAAACTATTTAGTTCTTGTAAATTACCGTATTAGTTTCATTTACTTATTTTTCCAAATTAATTTAATATAATTTTGCTAAACTCTTCTAATAACTAGAAAGATTCAAACCGATAATATCTAAATTTCAATCAAATACAAACACACTTTGAGCTAGTTTTGCGACATAGATGCACAAAGGAAACACATGAATGTGAATAATGACTATGCCTCATTTAATAAGACGATAGAATATTCATTTTTAGGTAAAATACACTTAATATCTTTTGTACTTGTTTTAGTGACACCCATAGACCTGCCGCTTTTTTACTGGATTCAGAAGATTTAGCAAGACTACAAATTGGAAGCTTCTCGAGCATTATAGGAACCTCATCACTTTATAATACTAGGTGGTTAAGGAAGAGCTGTACGATGAGCCTGCTGGAACATGGGGAAGGTATCCTCAGCCTTCATCATTTTGAGCTAAACAAGAGTTCGTAGGGAAATTGTAGCTGGCTTCACACTGTTCCAATCACAAACTCTAGCCATAGGGCAACTGTTGATAATTTTCATAACTGACATATTTCATACTGTTAATATAAGATCTGTTTACTATTGCTTTCACGTTAATCTGTATAAAGAGTATATTTTTATAAGCCACAATGATTGTACTATAGCTAACTTCTATTGTTTACTTAAACTAAAAATTAAAAATTAGTCACATTAATTAGGATAGAGGGATTGCTAGAGCACTTATAGTCAGCAAAGCAGCATGGAGGATTGAACTTTCTCTAAGAAATAGAATTACTATGTTTTTGCTTAAGTAGAAAATTCTTTTGTGTATTTGTCTCACAAATTAAGAATTCAGTCGAATTACTAAAATAGGAATGAGAAGCAAGACATCTTCTTTAATAATTTTTAAACTTGTTCAAATAAATGTCATAATCATTATTAAAGTGAATGTGATAAGAATTATTTTTTCTAGTTAAGGAACACTGTAAAGATGCAAATTATAATAAGTTACACTAGTCCTAAAAGAAGCCAATAAATTACTCCCTAAGGAGCTAGTTTGATAATAGTTTTGTAAAAATACAAATTCTTTATAATTCTACTCTTTGTCTTTTTATTCCTTAAATTTCAGCCAATCCCAATACATTTTTACTAACTAAAAGCAATAAGATGATTAACAATTGAAACATTTGATCGATTTTTGAAATTGTATATATATATATCATAGATCACTTGCATCTTGTTCATTATTATAATTACAATATCATAGATTGGAATGAAGCATTTGATATCTAAAATTAAAAATAAATAAATGGAAGGTGAGTTTTTATTATATTCTTACATTACCTCAAGATATATATTGTTCACTCAAGAAACAGCAATGTCAGACACCAGAACCAAAGAGAAAATCTGATGTGGACACCACATAACTTCCTTGTATTCCAATGAAGTTAAATAAACAAAATGTTTTAATACAGTTCATTTAAAAATAATGTCATGTATTGTGTGTGCACAAAAACATATAGAATCGACTATTATTTGTTAGTCAAGTGACCCTAACTGTCTCAATGAAGACAATGAATAATTAATATTCATATTTCATTGCATTAGCAATATCAATATTACCACAGTGATTGAAAATTGGTTTTATTTAAATAGTTCTCATTGAGCATACAGTTAACTTATTGTATAAAAGTTTATTAATTATTATTATAGTATACAATTGTTGGTCTTTCTATAATTTATGAATTTTAATTAGTAAAATTAAGAACATCTTTTACTATTTTGATATTTTCATAAGTAGACAATTTGGGCATACCTTTCCCCAGTGGTTAAATAAATCATTCAAAAATAGTCAGCCCCCTCCTCAAGCCCTGGAAAAATGCCATTCCCTATAAAAATGCCAATAACAATAGCCTAATGAATATTTGCAAGAATTAGTGTAACAAAATTAGTGACAAAATTAGAAACAATGAACACAATCATGCTAGACATTCAGTAAAAATGTAATTAAAAAATTCCAAAAGTGGGTAGCTTCTGTCTGACCTTTTTTCTTTGAATAACTACAAATCACAATTCCTAATTGAAAATTAACTAACTTAAGATATACAAATATTCTGCACTGATATTAAAATTGAATAGGACTTGGAACATTGCTACTTTTGGAAAATAAATATCAACTTGATCTTACAAATATTTTATAAGAAGCACAATTTGTTTTTGCTGTTTATGTGAAAAGCACAGAACAAAACATGTAACTATCTTGGTTTCTCCTCTTAATCACAATTATTATTTACTACAAATTAAAGGGGAAATACAGATAAAACATTTATTATAAATTATTGATATATTTTAAAAATGTACAACTGTCAGTTAAGTAAATATTAAATGGGATCATATATTATTATAAACTTCAAAAATAAAAACAGTAAGTAAAAATTTCAAGAGTGAATTGGTGGTGTTCATTCCCGCAAAAAAGACAAATAACAAAAATGTAAGAATTTCTAGCATATTTGATTTCCTCAACATTTCATTTATAATGAATTAAACAAATCACTTGTCTCCATCAATGTTTTCATAAGTCTTGGAGAGATGTTTCATACCTGGAATGAGCATTCATCCCCACAGCAGTCAAGTCTTCCTGAAGAGTGCAATGTAGATCTGGGCTTCTTTGTGCCTACAATGGCATCTGTCAGAAGGGTGCACTTCTGACCTGTTAAGTGCTAAATTTAAACTATAATAACTAGAATCTCATAAAGTAATGACTGCCAGCTAAAAGGTTGATATATTTATTCTATTGTTCTGATCATAATAATATTAGCTTAGTCTCTTTGGCTCAACAAAACATAAAGAATCAGGACTTGCCATATGACTTTTGAAGGGCGGGTTTTTAGTCAGATTACTATGCTCTATACTGAACACTTGGCATTCTCAACAAAATTGTTACTTCTTTCCCCAGAAATATTTCCTACAATGATGGGGCTGAATAGCCACTTATGTCCAATAATGAAATGTGGCTATTGCACAAATAAAGAAAATTGACTGAACACTCCTGGGATTTGCTCACATTGTCTTAGATACAAATCCATTTCCATTGGGCTGCACATGCCCCCATTTACACTCAATAAAAAAAGATGTAAAAGACTTTTAGAAATAAATTATACTGAATACTAGAGTGAATTTTATTAAATCTCCCAATACACTATCAATATATCTCACTTATGTATACAAGCAAAAACAAATAGAATCATGCCAGGGTATTAACAAAAACACTTTGGTTCCATACTTAATTTTATTTATTTATATTAAATTCACTGTATGCAAAAGAATAACTACTCAAAATAGCTGAGCATGGACAAATAATTTTAATATATATTATTGCCAAATTAATGATTTTATCCATTATTAAACTTAAAAAAGAATTACTTCAAAAATATATATAAAATAATGTTTATCAGAATTTTATTAAGATAAGATCAACAGAAATTGATTTAGCTTCAAAGAAATAAACTTAAGTTTAATAGAGATATAGATATCCACTAATATACATTTCTGATTGAATGTCACATAGGAATATGCACAAAAACAATAAAAAACAAAACAACTAATTAAAAATACAAAATAATGGTTCATAATACCATTAGGGAGGAGACAGTCTAATGGCAAGTCTGACCATGTTTCTGAGGCAAGTACCAGACTAGAGGGGATGGAGCAAGTATATTTGTAGAGATTAGCAATAGTGATATTGCTCATTATGAAAGTAAATACACTGTGCAAAAGTGGATATATTATTGAATATATATTTATATAAATACCATGTGTAATGTTACTTGAGAATAACTAAGCAAAATTATAACAAGATCTAGAAATTGTTTATGTGGTTCAATGTTGCAATACTTCCTCCAAATGTAGAATAAGGTTTCAAAAGCAGCATGATAAAATAATGAAAAAGACCACTAACTATACTCCAAAAGCTGATAGAGTCACAGTTTTAATCAGCATAAAAATAATGTAGACATAATCAAATATGGATAGTAAAATTAAAAGGGAAGTCAAAACATAGGACAAGTAGAGTAACACTGTAGACAGATTTATCAAGTGCTGGTATAACACTTGTGATCTCATATCACCACGTATTCTCTATTTTTAAGTAAAAAAAACTGATGGGTTTTTTCGATGGGGGAAGGGGGAGGTGGTTACTGAAGGCAGAAAACAAGAAAATACAAATAACTCGCTTAATACTTGAGTTACCAAAAATGTATAGAGCAACAATTGTAGAAAATCAAAAGTTTAACAAGATTGGTTCTATAATATTTTATGATCCGACTCATAATAACGAAGATATTTTGAATTTTTGAATTCCCCCCTCTAAGCCACCATTATTCCAGGTCCAATTTCAGCCAATAACAAATATGATCTTGAGTGTTGACTGAAAAAGCTAAATATCGAGTATGGTATAGATCAAATAAACATTTTCAAGTAAAAAACGAGAAATCTTCACTGATGACATCATCACATGACGTATTCGGATGTCTTACAAAGTAATAGTTCAATGAAAACCATATTTGGCATTTCACCTTGGAATGAAGTGGTTCATGATATAACAGTTAATAGTTAATATGGCATGAGTAGAAGTAGGAGTTTACTGATGACCAAAAACTAAAATATGGAAATATCTCGGTTAATATTCAACATAGAGAAAATATGTATATAACAACATTTATAGAACATTACATTTGCAATAAGATTGATTCTATACTATTTTTAGAACAACGCATAACAATGGAGATATTTTGAATTTTTGAAATTCTTCCCCTCTAAACCCCCCTCCCACTGGTACAATTTTAGCAGTTGATGAACTTGATCTTCATTTTTACATAAAACATTTAAATATCGAGTTTCATAATGATCAGGCAAAAATTGTGACTGCTAGGGCGTTAACAGACATATATATATATATATATATATATATATTTATTTAAAATTTTGAATGGACCTCATTTTTGTTATCTCCTGGGTAGGATCAATGTACATTTGAAGAAACTCCTTGGAGAGTTGTTTTAGCTGTTGGAGAGTTGTTTCTCCAATCCTTGGATATTCTCTTCATATCAAATTCTAGGTCTTCCACTTGGCCTCTATGCAATGGATCAAGCTTCCATCATCACATCACCAAACAGCTAGAGCTGTTAGCAGATTTTCTTTTTTCTGGGACAGATTCCAGCAAAGGAGTTTTCAGCTCGTCCCAAATCCTTTCATTTCTTACTCTTCTAGTTCTACCTGCAACTCTGCGTAAAAGCTTCATTCCAGCTTCAGTGATTCTGCTTATCTGCTAGTCAAGTGTGACCCAGCTCTCACTCCCTAGTGGTTGTTAAACTTATAATTGTACAAAATATAATTTATTCATAAAAAAATGTAGTATTTTACTAAGGCCACTAAGGAAAATATATATATATATATATATATATATATATATATATATATATATACACACAAAGTCAATTTGCAGCCTTTCTTTAAAGGCAAAACACATTTGTAGTAAGTTGTTTAGTATCAATTTTCTACGTTACATTTCTGGGCTGAAATATGGTGGGGGGATACTGTAACTGAGAGAAAATTACAACCACTATAAATAATTTCAAACATTAAATCTCTAGTCAGGCATTGTCTTATTAGGCTCAGTTAATTGTTCAAACAAACTGGATATATATGTTGCAAAATACTAAAAAATTGTATGTATCAATAGAATGTGGGAAAACTTATGTACATGGTCAGTCGGCTTTCTATATACAAGGTTCAGAAGATACTGCTGGCTACTCTTGGTCTTCCATAAATACATTTAATTTCTATTCCTATTAAAAACGTATTACTTTCATCATTTAACCATAAACAAAATTAATCATAATAATAATCATTAGGAAAGACTAGTAAAGTGTATATAGCTTGGTATTAGCCTGTACTCATCATCATTATATTAATACACAATATTTTACATTTAAATTCTGGCGGCTTATCTCAGCATTTTTTAAAACTGCAATTTGTTTCTATTTCTCTCTTCTTCAGTTGTCACTATAGAGATTATTAAATAAGTAATGGTGGAAAATTTGAAACATTTTTGGTAATTACAAAAGGAATTGAACATAGCTCATAAAAATATTCAATTGAACATACCTCATAAAAATAAAGGGGGCTCAGGTTGGCCATGTGAGTTAGGGCGTTGGTCTTAATCTCACCTGGTAAACCTAGAGTGGCGGGTTCAAATCCCACCCTGGGCAATAGAAATTTATTTAGTGACGGACTCATTAAATAAATTCCTTAGTTTCACCCTGGCTAGAAGAGGGTGGTAACATGTAGATAACCCGTCCCAATTAGCCATAGTAGCATAAGGTGGACGTAAATAAATAAATAAAATTATGGGTCAATTGTCACATCAATACAGTCACAATTTGCGTACAAGCTTCTATGGAATTAATCATAAAATCTAATTGATGATTATTATATTGACTAGTAATGCTTGCTGGAATAACTATATCACTGTTAATTCTTTACGTGGGTCGAGGAGTGCACTAATTTGGCCAAATGGAGAAAATGTTCAAAGCATCATACTAGCTAGAAAATGGTAAAAAATATAATAAATTGTACGTGAACTGCCAACATTAATTGTACTCTTAGCCTCAATTAACATAAAGTAAATGTAACAATAATAGAATTTAAAAAGTAATATAAAATAAGAAAAATAAATATATACAGGCCAAATAGAATAATGCTAAAAGGTAAATGATACATATTTATAGGATTTTAGCCCCCAAATAACTAATATTTGAAAACTTGAGGAAATACCTGAAGAAGATCCACAAAAATTTGCAGTTTTAAAATACTGAATGCTTTCGTAGTTTTAAATGACTTTTACTGCAGCTATAGAATATGGTAGATTAACTAAATTTTTCTTCTCTTATATTTTCATTCTTTACATTATAACAATTTTACATTTCACTTTTTTTTTTAAACAAGATTATAGTTTTAATTTAATCATAATGTTTCCAAAACACAAATAAATATATACATTAGTATTCATATATACAAGTTTTACCAATAAGTATCTGTATATTTACATAAATAATTAATAATCCTGAGATACAGGTAAAAATGCATGAATATAACAAAAGTGGTACTGATTTATGAATGTAAAGGCATAAGTAGTTCATTTATCTAAACCCTACAATTTTTTTTTCAAAATAGAACCAATAAAATAGACAAATAAGCTATCATCAGTAAATAATAATAAACAACAGGCTCAAAAAATAAATTTTAAAAATAAGTTTACTTCAAGGTAAATTATAATCAAATTCATTAATAAATTGTAATAAACCATTGGAATTTCATACAATAAAATTAATAAGGCACTACTTATAGAGACGTTATATTAAACGATATAAAATCTATAACCTGAATAATATCAACCAAAATTTGATAACTTTAGAGAATAGTTGCTTGTATTAAACTAAAGAAGATGTTTTCATGGCAGAGTAAAGATAAAATTTATTAATCACTTTTCTATTCCAAAAAATATCATAACAAGATATAGTATAAAATATTGTTATTATAACTCCACACACATATGGTCAGACTGCCATTTCCCCCTACTACCAATATGTTTTGTAAAATAACATGAGAAAAATAAATAACAAAAACTGAAAAAATGACAACATTAAAATAAAATTATCTCTAATAGCAGTGTTGGGCAAAGACGAAAATACAAACTGGGAAAATAAAACAATGTTCGGCTACAACTATTAATTATTCACAGGCACATAATTTTGTACCCTAGCAGTGACTTTTTATGACATAAAAAGTTTGCCAGTTAATTCCTATTATAAAGGCTAAAAATCATTAAAATATCACAAAGTATTCATTTTTTTTTTTTTTTAAATAAATGAATGTCTTATATTTTATTACTCTTCTACTCCTAATTTCTTGAAATTATACTGCAAAAGCTATCCATAATGCATTAACTTAAAATAATTTTAACAGCCTTCGAAGTGAAATATATAAATTAAAAAATGTGAAACAAAAATGGCATGCAGCCCATGCAT
This sequence comes from Riptortus pedestris, assembly GCA_019009955.1. Taxonomy (NCBI): domain Eukaryota; kingdom Metazoa; phylum Arthropoda; class Insecta; order Hemiptera; family Alydidae; genus Riptortus; species Riptortus pedestris. The sequence goes on from CM032233.1 coordinate 86,572,099, forward strand.
ATGCCCAACACTGTTAGTTCTTCCCTAACATTCTTCATTCACTGATTGATATCAAAATCTTTGTTTTGTTTTTACAAAATATTTTAAATTATGTATAGTTGTATACATAAATTTCCAACAGGAACAATGTCCTCATTTGATTGCAGGAACAAATATGACTTTTCTATATCTGCCCCCATTTGGGGGGGGGGGGGCAGAGTATTTCAGACAGGCTGTATAAAAGTTTTAAAATATTTATTTTGAAGAAAAATGGTGTGCACCAAATCCAAGCCCAACTCCTCTCTGTGTGTGAGTAGCCTGTCGAGCAACTTCATATTGCATTTCCATAGAAGAAAATAGCTCTTCTTGTTTTTTGAGGATATCTTTATCTTGGCGAACTTGAGAACTGGTAGATGTATCAGCTCCTTAAAAATATATTTAATAAATTAATGCAAAATTAAGTATGAGTTTTTACATATTTCATGAGTGTCTGGATTTGCATATATAAATAGGTATGGAAAAGTCTTAAGACAAAATAATTACCAGAGTTAATTAGTCAATTTGTTAGATTGAATCATTGCAGAACAATTAATGACAACAGTAATGAAAGATTTTTTTTTCATGAATGTAGAAATTTCATTCCCCCTAAATTCCCAATAATACTGTAATACTAAATACATTATTCCACAGCAATGTTTTAAACAAAAAGCTAACTAATACAGGAAAGAGAAAAGTTGGACATCATTAACAAATAAAATAATAACAGAAAAAAAACCAAAATTAATAGAAACAGACAAATTATCACTTAATGGCACATTTGAAAACCAATCAATAAAACTACTTTTTATTTAAACAGGGAGCTATTTATAAGGGACCCATATTATATTAGCAATTTGGATTTAAATTCAATTTCAGCCGCCATGATGGAAAAAATAGCAGATAATAACCAGAAACTCTTAGAGGCTTCTAGAGCCATATGCGAGAGGCTAGAAGAAAAATTTCAGGAAGCTTCTAGAACTAATTACAAAAAACTAGAAGAAGCTTCTAGAGCTAATTGTGAGGGACTTGAGGAAAAATTTCAGGAAGCTTCTAGAACTAATTACGAAAGACTAGAAGAAGCTTCTAGAGCTAATTGCGAGAGACTTGAGGAAAAATTTCAGGAAGCTTCTAGAACTAATTACGAAAGACTAGAAGAAGCTTCTAGAGCTAATTGCGAGTGACTTGAGGAAAAATTTCAGGAAGCATTTAGAACTAATTACGAAAGACTAGAAGAAGCTTCTAGAGCTAATTGCGAGAGACTTGAAGAAAAATTTCAAGAAGCTTCTAGATCAACAAACCAAAAACTCCACGAATTATCAGAGGTATTGGGCAAACGAGTGGAAGCCATAGAGCAGAGAGTCAGCAATTTTGATGAAAAACTATGCGGCATTTCTGCATCACAGAAGAAGGTTGAAGAGAAAAGTCCAACCTAGGAAGGAAGGTGGACAAATTAATACGTGAACTACAATTTCAAATGGACAGTCTACAAGTGCGAGAGAGTCAAGATAAGACTCATTTCAGAACATTCCAGCAAGATAAAGACCCCTACTTTTGATGGTAGCATACCATTTAGTGTCTTAAAGTTCCAATTTGAGACAGTGGCCAGCAAAACTGGATGGAATAATGAAGAAAAAGGTGGTAGAACTGATTTTGGCACTGAAAGGAACAACTGCAGAAATCCTGGAGAGTTTACCATCAGCTTGCAGGAATAATTATGAGGACATTATGGTGGCATTACAGCGCAAGCATGGCGGTGAACATAAGTGAGAACTTTACAGGATGGAATTACGGGGTAGAGTGCAGATACCGAATGAGATGCTACAAGATTTTGCCATGGAAATCGAACGTCTGGTGCAGCTGACTTACTCAGGTGAAAATCATCCATTCTTGGATCAGTTTAAGATTGAAGTATTCGTGAATGGTATACGAGATCCAGATGTTAAATTTGCGGTGTGTGCGCTATGCATAAATCATCCTTTGCTGAAACTATCTCTTATGCGCTAGTCGAGGGGACTGGTAAAGTCATTTCAAAACCACACATCTACAAGGTGCGACGTCTTGAGGCTGATATTCAAAATTACGCCCAAATCTCAAGGCGTGACATTGAAGAATTAGTCAAGCGAATACTGGAGGAGCAAAGGAATAGATCTCGCTTGAAATGCTTGAACTGCGGTAATGCCGGCCATTTTCAACTTGTTTGGTATATCTAGATGACATAATCGTTATGGAGAAGACTTTTGACAAACATCTTAAAAGCCTGGATGAGGTATTTAAATGCATAACAGCAGCTGGACTAAAATTAAGCATGAAGAAATATGTTCTATTTCCGAGGGAGGTCAAGTACTAAGGGCATCGAGTAACAGCAAATGGCATCTTCACTGATGAGGACAAAATACGGGCATTAAAGGACTAGCCTCGACCACGAAATCTCATGTACGAGATTTGTGCCAAACTTTGCTCAGGTAGCTGCCAGCTTGCATGACCTAACCAAAAAGTCGTGACCATACCACTGGAGTGAGGCAGCAGAAGACGTGTTCCAGAGTCTAAAGGAACTCTTGTACACAGCTCCAGTCCTCGCCTGTCCAATTGCTGGACAGAAATTCATTATTGACACGGATGCGAGTGGCTATGGAATCGGAGGAGTGCTGATGAGTGATAAAAACTCAGAAGCTTTTGTGTATTTAATTTTGCAATCCAAAAGAACTCTAATAAACACCGTTTATTACTGACTTTGTAATAAACGTAACAATATATATATATATATATATATATATATATATATATATATATATATATATATATTCCCCTTCCCCTTAGTTGATTTTAAATCCTAAATTTGTAATTTCAACACTCTTAGACTAGTCATTTTTGAGTAATACAAGATATGTACATAAACACATATTTTTTTTTCATAAATTAAAAATATAACAATAATTTAAAACTTTTTTACCATTTGAATCTTTTTTAATTCCCATAAGACGCTGGAATTTAGCAGTTAACTTTCCATCTTGATCTTGTGAAAACCTCGCACCTTGCCAAACACTGGAACTCTTAGCTTCAGTTTTATCATTGGTCTCTCCAGCTCCTTGTTTCTGAATAATAAACAGTATAATTAACCTTAATATAACACATACATGAGTAAAAATAGAAAGCACAGCTAAACCTGAAATATGTGATGGGCAAAAATCTCTATTTGAGTTTAACTTTCATAAGTTTTGAAAAACAAAAATGGATTCTAATAGCCCAAGAATATCAGAAGTCATGGTGCACACACATATATATGATACCTGAATGAAACTACCTTCAGCTATTATTATTCAGGTGGAGGTGAGAGAAATAGACTCACCAGACTTTGTTGAAAAATTTAGAAAAAAAAAAACTGATAGTACCAAAACTGTAACTTGTACAAAAACAAAAAAATAAGAAAAATCACTTTCGGCCAAAATAATGCTGGTGAAAATTACTTTACCTTTGCATATACACAATGGAGGGAGAGTTGCTCTGTTTTCTCAATACCTGCTGTGCAGATATAATTGTAACTCAAAATCGCAAATTATTGAGTGTATTGCCTACTGAAAACTATGACTATATATGTGTTTGGTCGAAAACAACAAAAAGGGCAGTTAATATCATTTACGAAAATAATTCACTTTATCTAATTACTTTTAGCATATTTCCCAGTATTCAGGTCTTCCATCAAAAACTAAAGATCATCTCTTTACTATTAACCAGATGTTAGAAAAAACAAATAAATATTAGTTCATCTGGATCACACCTTTGATGAATTCCAATAGGCTTATGACAGAGAACAAGGTTAAAGCTGATAGAAAGTCACTACAGCCCCATGTAATACCTAGTTTATCCCATAACTAGAGAAGGAATGGTCTAAGATGTAGGTGGCTTAAGCCCAAATGGTTCTAGAAAAGTAATGGTGATTCAAATAGGAACTTGGCTTTAGTTTATTGTCTTCTCACACAAACCCCAATGGGCAGAAGCAAGGGTCATGGAAGGTAAATGTTAAAATGCTATGAGAGGGGAAATGTGCTGGGGGAAGTTTTTCATGCCCTCTTCCCTCAGTACAGCCATGAATGAGTACCACATAGGAGGTTACATGTCTTGTGAAGTCATATATCCATCTGAAATTTTGATGATACAGTTTGGATTATTTACACATTTTTAGACTTAAGTGTTGGATTAAGCCACCAAGAGTAGAAATGAAATGTGAAAATGAAGGTCCCAATCAATATGCAAGCAGAGGTCCTACAAATGACGTAGAGAGCTAGTATAAAAGTAACCGGCACTTTATTCTTGATTAAATTGAATAAGAGATAGAAATTAGCATTGGGAGTACTCAAATGATTAACACAGACTATATAGGTTTAAGAAAATTCAGTGCCAGATAAGTTCTGAGGTTGTTTGCAAAAATCAAACAAAAAGAGGTTTGGTCAAAATCTGTGAGACTTCATAATCAATTCAATCAAGGAGAGAAGAATTTTCCTATCAATCTCAAAACTTAGTGAACATAAATGTTTCTTTGAATAAAAACAAACAAATCCCCATGGCAATAAAGAAAATATTTAGTGCGTACTATGAGTAAGAAAATATATATAGGAAACTATGATGAGAAATATTAGGTAATACTTGCATTTTGTCTGGTCAGTAAATGTTTATAGATAAAATGTCTATATGTGAATGTTTATATCTTAGTTTTATCTTTAATCCTTTATAGACCAAGGGCTGCTAGCGAGACTTCCTCCCGCATTCATTCAAACTCGGGGTGAGAGGACTGAGAATAGTTTGTCCACTAGATGTCAGGAGAAAACGAGGAATTATTCCTGAATGTTCCGTCGTTGGGAGCCAAGAAACCCCCTTACGGGTGGCTCAATTCAAGTTTGAATGACTGCAGGAGGAGGCGGGGCGAGGCTGTGCTAACGGCCCTTGCCTTATAAAGGGTTAAATTCAAGTTAATAAATTTTTTCCAAAGACATATAGTAAATAATATATATTTAAGCGTACTCTTATCCAAATTTTACTAAAAATGCATAGGTACAATAAGATGGACAAACATATTTTATTAATACCTACTATTAAGGTATAAGTAGATAGATAGACAGGGAAGTCAACTGTCAACAATAGGTGACCATGACATTTGGGAATGTTGTCTACCTATATGTATGATAATAACTAATAATAATATCTAAATATTAATATATAAATATATATACCTGCTTTTGAGCATTTCCCCACAGTAACTTCCTCTTCGCAATTTGCTCAGCATACTTTGCAGGATTCATTGCCACGGGATTATAATAACTTGGAAGTGTTAATGGAGAATTATCTTTATCATTATCTGGTAACTTCAACTCTATGCCAAGTTTTTCTAAAACTAGGATAAAAAATTATAAATTATTTTGAGCAGGGTGATAAATGTAATAGCACAATTATAATTTTTGTAATAAACTCCAATAATTCTATTTTGGTAGACAATTTTTTTTTGTTTACTTTTAGTGAATATAAACATTATTTAAAATAAAATAACAACTTCTTAAATAACGAATTTTAAGTTTTCATCCTGAGCCAGAAAATCACAGCAGATGCATGAGGAACAAACTATAGTGAGTGGTCTAATCAGACCAATCCTGGTCAGATCAGAATTTAGATGTTTGATTAATTTTTTCTTTTTAATCTATGAAAGAATTTTTGTATTTGTATATTGTGTTGTTCAAAATTCAAAAGTTTCATATCATATTTTCATTCTGACTTATATTGAAAGCAGCATAAAGGTTTTTGCCAGGTGTGCTGAAATCTTCTAATATCTATTAAACAGGCATGGAATGGTATGTATGGTTCAAGAATAAGACTCAACTTGTAAACTAGCTAGGCCCAAGACTTGCTTGGTTAATTATTCTTAACTACTACTCACAGTATGCACTGATAGCTTCACTGTTCTAGTTATTACACAGTCCAATAACTCGCTCACGATCACTGAAATTCACAAAAGCACGGTACTGCACTGATCTTCGCGAAGTTAACACAACCAATTATTTACAAACGCATCCACAACTGTTTTGGACTCCTGGATTGGAATGGCGTACACTTTGGGCCATTTGCTGAAATAATCCATTACAACTAGGACATACCGTTGTATGTTTCCAGCCTCCCTGAAAAGGGAATTGACCAGCAACATCGATGGCTATTCGCTCGAAAGGGGCACCTGTGTTGTACTGCTGAAGCTTGCCACGACTTCTTCTCTTTGGACCCTTGGCTGCAATGCATTGTTCGCAATTGGCGATCCAATCGGTAACAGATTGCTGACATCCCACCCAGTAAAATCGCTGTTTTATCTTTTCCAGGGTTTTTGTAATTCCCAGATGGCCGCTGCTGGGACCGTTATGGAACTGCTTCATTACCTTCATTACTTGGAAGTTGGCACGACAATTAGGTCGGTTGTGGTTTTGCCATCTGGACTTTCCCAAGATCAATATAAGCAGTCGTCCGCTAATTTTAGGCTATTCCACTGGAGCTAGTATGATTTTGCAAGTGGGCTTTGTGAAGATATTTCATTACGGGTCGGTCTTCTGTTGCCCTCCTTAGCCGATATAATCTTTGCCAAAATAGGGTCATCTTTCTGAGCCTTCGACCAGTCTTCACCTGAGCCAATATGGTTAAGTCGCACAGCAATGATGCATTCCTCTTTCTCGGCTCTAGTACAATGCTTGCATTCTACGTTGCATGGCCGTCTTGAAAGGACATCGGCATTATTGTGTTTCCCCCTTTTTGATACTCAATGCTGAAGTCATAGCTGTGCAGACGTTCAATCCATCATGGAAGATGCCCTTCTGGGTTCTTGAACTGCAGCAAGCGGTCTGTTCTTAAGGTGAAGTGTTGAACATACAAGTATTTGTGATAATGCTTAATGCACTCCAACAAGCACTCCTCCTATTCCATAGCCGCTCGCGCCCGTGTAAACTATGAATTTCTGTCCAGCGATTGGATAGCCGAGGACTGGAGTTGTGCACAAGAGTTCCTTCACGGACTCGAAGATGGTTCAATGACTCCATTTCGTTGACGAGTTCTTTAACTTTGTCCCGCTTTGCTAGGGGAACACTCCTGGGTGCTTGTTTTATAGGCCTCGCTTTGCCAGTATTTATTTTGTGTTTCACAACAGCTGTTCTTTGACTTTTATTGCTTAGGGCGAAGAAGGAGGCATGTATTCTAAGGAGCTGCTTTGCTTTGTTTCTTTCTGGTGCTGTCAGTCCTTTCACCCATTTTTCCACCTCTTCTGCTCGTAATTCGCGTTTCTTAGCTGTCATTTTTGGACATCCTGAATTTGTGGCTTCTGCTGGCTCGCATTGAACTATTTCAAAATTTTTGTTAGTGATCTTTTCACTGTTGGATAAATTTAGTGCTCTCACTGGAACTCGTCCATCGATGCAGGTTTTAACGAGGGCTTTAGCTGTTATAATGTCGTCTTTTAGTTCTTTTGGTTCTACTACCCACAACCATTATTGAAATGGAGATTGTGGGGCCAACAGTTGTAGGAGCTAGCTCTTGCCCCTCAGTGCTAGGTCGTTTTAGTTTAACGGTGTCTCTTGAGATTTGGGGTTATTCATCCATTTGTTCTCCCTCGGTGGTGAAATAGATCTTGACCTTTTCTTTGGTGATTTACAGTTACGTTGAAAATGGTTGGCTTTACAGCAGTTGAAGCATTTCAAGCGTGATCTATTCGTTTGCTCCTCCTGTATTCGCTTGACTACTTCTTCAATGTCACTCCTTGAGATTTGGGCGTCATTTTGAATATTAGCCTCAAGACGTCGCACCTTGTAGATGTGTGGTTTTGAAATGACTTTAGAAGTCTCCTGGGCTAGCGCATAAGAGATAGTTTCAGCAAAGGATGATTTATGCGTTTATAAATTTAACATCTGGATCTCGTATACCATTCACAAATGCTTCAATCTTAAACTGATCCAGGAATGGATGATTTTCACATGGGTAAGTCAGCCTCACCAGATGTTCAATTTCCATGGCAAAATCTTGGAGCATCTCATTCGGTTTTTGCACTCTACCCCGTAATTCCATCCTGTACAGTTCCCGCTTATGTTCACCACCGTACTTGCTCTGTAATGCCACCATAATGTCCTCATAATTATTCCTGCAAGCTGATGGTAAACTCTCCAGGATTTCTGCAGCTGTTCCCTTCATTGCCAAAATCAGTTCTACCACTTTTTCTTCATTATTCCATCCAGTTTTGCTGGAAATTGGAAATTGAAGACAATAAATGGTACGCTACCATCAAAAGTTGGGTTCTTTATCCCGTTGGTATGTTCTGAAATGAGTCTCAACGGGCCCTCTCGAACTTGTAGATTGTCTATTTGAATTGTAATTCACTTTGTCCACCTTCCTTCCTAGGCTGGACATTTTCTCTTCAACCTTCTTCTGTGCCGCAGAAATGCCTCAAGAGTTTTTCATCATACTTGCAGACTTTCTGCTCAATGGTTTCCACTCGTTTGCCCAATACCTCTGATATTTCATGGAGTTTTTGGTTCGTCGATCTAGAAGCTTCCTCAAATTTTTCCTCAAGTCTCTCGCAATTAACTCTAGAAACTTCTTCTAGTCTCTCTTAATTAGTTCTAGAAGCTTCTTCTAGTCTCTCATAATTAGTTCTAGAAGCTTCTTCTAGTCTCTCATAATTAGTTCTAGAAGCTTCCTGAAATTTTTCCTCAAGTCTCTCGCAATAGTTCTAGAAGCTTCCTAAAATTTTTCCTCAAGTTTCTCACAATTAGCTCTAGATGCTTCTTCTAGTCTTTTGGACAATAGTTTTATTTTCAGTTAGATAAGAACCCTAAACTCCTTAGTACATCTAGATGTTTTCGTGTACTTGGTGCTTTTTCACAATTATATATATATATATATCCCTGGCTTCCTTTAATTTTAAACTATCTTTAGCTTTGCCATAACATTTTGTTTTAAATTTTATAATTATAAGTCCAAGAAATCTTATCATGATCTTTCCAAATATATTTTATTTTGTCAACAATGGTAGGATCACAGTTAAATGTCCAACAAAAATTGAAATGTTATTACTTTCCAAGTTTCAAACAATTTTCAATGTTTGATTTACTCATTTGTTCATGGCATTTCAGGAATAAGTCAGATGTTTAAAACTAATATAAAAAAATCACCAATGCTGGACTACCTAACTCTAGATTTTTAAAAATTAAAATTAAAATCAATCAAGTCAGAACCATTAAATATTCTTATTTTTTTGTTGATATTGTCCATTTGTAATTCTGAATTTGCTTTACTTGGAATATCAATCTTTCTTTCTATATTTAATTAAGAAAATACATGTTTCATTTTATTGGGGTTTTCCCTTTTGGTTTTTTTCTAACCAAAATTTTTTCATAGACTTCACCAGAAAAATAGAAAATATACAGATTAAACATTGGTTGTATTGTTAGTCATTAGATATAGCAAGCTAGTAGAGGATTGTTGGGTGTCGGCTAAAGAATGGTTTCTTTATTCTTCTTATAAAAAACAGATTATACCAACATAAACGGACCATCACAAAGGAAGAAATAGACAGTTCCGCCCTCCCAAAACATGCCATCACAAACAACCACACTTTCGATTTTAACAACACGTCCATACTTGATACATGTAATATACCAGAAAAATTAAAGAATAATTTAGGGCGTTAAAGCAAATCAGCGAAAATAAATAAATATAAAAATTGTTTCAATTTCAGACCAAATGAATTTAAATTTACTATAAATTTATATATAGAATGAACATACTTGACAATTTACTGGGTTTTCTATCACAGGAAGCACTGCCATTACCTCCTCCAACCCCTCCACCACCACCTCCACTGCCTCTTGAGCGGTCATGGTGTTCCCTAAAACAAAAAATTAAAATATTATACTAACATTTCTTCAGTAACTTTTTTTTTATGCTCACAAAAATTAGATTATATTCATTAATTAAATTATTTTACAATAGCCATTAGATACAGTACTACAGTCATAACAACGGGGCCAAAGATGGGATAATTGACTAAATTCCCACAAGAACCTACTAACCGAGGAAGAGACTCTGGTCCCATTTTGCTCAAACTCGTTAAGAGACAATGGAATCATTCATAAAGGAACTGAAAAACGTCAACCATACATAACCAGTGCTCTAATCACTAGGCCATCTCAAGGTAATAAAAGATACATAAATCCAAAATTTGCCTTTGTCGGCCTTTGTAGAACGGAAGACCTAAACTATTTTATTTTCATTTATTAGATATATTTGAGATAAAATGTGTAGAAAAATAGGGTCCCTGGAAGGCAAGAAATTTATGTTTTGCGAAGTTTTTGTAATATTTCAGGATAAGTAGTGATTAATCTATGAAAATGGTTTTCTGTGAGTTTAAGAGGAGCAAGATGAGACAATAAGATAAGTGAATGAAAAAAAAAAACAGTGTTATGAGAAGAGAGAATAGAATGTAAACTGGTGAGAGTTATAATAAAATGTTTAAACAAGTATAAGTGAATGAATTTTGGTAATATGTCACGTTACTCAAAGTGACAAGACATTTATACAGGATGATGGGAGCATTACTCAATAGCTAGCTATAGAATTAGAACACAATGGCCGCCAAAGGGGGTATTAACATATTGAGGAATTAAATACCTTCTTCTTCTGCTTGGGGAATAGTGCTCCCGCCGAGAATGTCTCCCTCTATCTCGTGGGCTTCTACTTCGAGATTTTCGAGATCTATAAAAACAAAACCCATAAATAATTTATAACTATACTTAAAAATATCAAACACAATTTATAAATTTATAACCAAATACCTGTCATATCGATGATAGGGAGGACTCCGTGAGTGACGATAGTTTCTTCTGTCAGCATCCCTTTCTCTATAATAATCATCCCGATAGTACTTCCTAAAAAGAATATCCACATTTTAAATTACAATACAAGAAAGAAGGATAAAATAAAAGATTTATAAACTATCTTTTTTTAAAGTTTACTGTTCGAAAAAAACATAACAGCAGTCTCTCATGTCCTTATTTATTTTGGTCATTATTTTATCACCTCAGAGAGTTCATTATTTTATTAACATTCCTCCTTCACTTACCAAATTAAATGATATCAGTGTTTTTCTATGTTTTTAGTAAATTCTAATGCCCTATCTACTGTATGCCATGGGTTCTCCTCACTTATGAGTTATATACAAATACTTCCTACATTTACTGATATATTTTTAAGACCTGAACGCATCTACACTTAATACTGTCTAAGAAATAGTTCAAAATGTTAAAACATCAAAGTGCTATGCATGCAGTTTAACAAAAAAAAAGGAAAAGATAATTATTCCTGAAAAAGGAAATCAACACCACCGTGAATATTAAGAGAATTAATACAAACAGTAGTCAGAAATCTTTCAGTCAAATTACACGTTAATAACCTCTACAATGGAAAGTGCCTGAATAATAAACGAACAGGCCAGCTAACCTCTTAGAGCTGAATAGATAGATAGAAAAATTCTATACCGGAAATAAAAAATTGCTGAAATATATCTGAATATAACATATAAATTTTACTGAAAACTATTTAGCACAGCTAGTTCTGTAATTTATAATGAAACAAAATAATTTTTTATCACTCACATTTTAGTAATCAAAGAATAAAAGAAGGGGGGTGGGGGATCAACAGAACGTATTAGCATATATCTCGCAAAGTAAAGGTTCAATGAAAACAATATTTTGTATTTAACCTTGGAATAAAGTGGTTCATGATATAACAGCTTATTATTAATACGACATGAGTAGGAGTAGGGGGTTTACAGAAAGCTTAAAGCTATAAAATCCAAATGTCTTGGTTAATATTCATGATACAGAAAATATGTATAGAACTATGTTTATAAACCATTTAATTTGCAATAAGATTGGTTCAATACAATTTTTCGATCCAACGTATGGTAAGAGAGACATTTTGAATTTTTGAAATCCCTCCTCAAACCCCCCCCCCACCTCCTACTGGTCCAATTTCAACCATTAACAAACTTGAACTTACTTTACATAAAACGTTTAAATATGGAGTTTGGTAATAATCAAACAAAAATTGTGACTGCTAGAGTGTTAACAGACACACACACACACACACACACATATATATGTATATATATATATATATATATATATATATATATATATATATATATATATATATATATAATTTTGTACGGACCTCATTTTCATCATCTCCTGGGTAGGATTGATGGACATTTGAAGAAATTTTTCTGAAATCGTATCATGAGTAAGACCTCAATAGCTGATTTCCCTTATGGGGAAATCTGCTAAAAACAGGACTTTATTAATCCATCTCAGGTAGTCAACATCAAAATAAACCAAAGAAAAATTAAATGCAAAACTACTATTCTAACTATAAGGGTTGTCAATCATACTGGTAATTCTTATGACATCCCCAACCACCATGAAGAATGAACATCTCCCTAATACCCCTACAATGCCAAACATACAAGGTGAGTCACGGGAACCAAGTGATTTTGAAATAATAATAAAATCTCTATTTCATATCTAATTTAAATTTTATTAATATAATATCATACATAAGAACATAGCATTTTAGTTTTAATAAATTTCTTCATGAACGGAAAATTACCTCTGGCATGTGTTGGCCGTTTTTATCGATGCATTGTTGAAGCCGGTAAATAAAAGTAGCCTGAACTCTTTCCAGGAGGTCTGCATTGATTTCAGTGATTTTTTGACGGATCGCTTCCTTTAATTCTTCTAAAGTACGAGGCTTGCTTTCGTAGACACGTGACTTAAGAAATCCCCACAGAAATAAATCGCATGTGGACAGGTCAGGTGAGCGTGGAGGCCATAAAACGTCGGCATATCTTGAAATGAGATGGTTAGGAAACAGATTGCGGAGAACCGCCATGGACGCTCTGGCGGTGTGTGCCGTAGCCCCATCTTGTTGGAACCATAAATGTTCATGATCTATACCTCTTCTTCGTAACTGCGGAATGGTGTTCACCATATTAATGTAACGCTGAGAAGTTACTGTAACTGTAGCACCATTTTCTTCAAAGAAATAGGGGCCGATGACGGCAAACTTTCCTATCGCGCACCAAACTGTTACTTTGGGACTATGCAACGGTTGTTCGTGAAATTGTTTTGGATTTACATCACTCCAATAACGACAATTCTGTCTGTTAACAGCCCCATTAAGGTGAAAGTGGGCCTCGTCACTCATTGCCACCAACATGTTTTCATTTTGTTTGTAAAGAACAAGCATACGTTGAGCAAAATTCACTCGTTGGGGGTAATCAGTTACATTTAATTTCTGTACTAATGCTATCTTGTATGCATGAAAATTTAATTCGCCGTGTAAAATCCTTCTCACAGTAGGATTACTAATTTGGAGTTCAGTTGCATGACGCCTCGCAGAACGACGCGGGCTTCGAAGCATTGCTTGTCTCACTCTTTCCACATTCTCTGGAGTACGCACAGTCCTTTGAGGGCCAGGTGGTTTCTTTTTCATTATTGAGCCAGTTGTTCTCAGATTATTAACCCAACGTAAGATTGTGTCGCGCGCGGGAACAGAGTCATTTCGATTAATACTGAATTGTCGTCGGAATTCACGCTGAACCGCAGTTACCGACTCACCACTTCTAACAATACAATCATATGCAAATATACGTTGCTCTAGTGTCCACGGATCCATGGCAGCGACTGACAGTAAAATGCTATGAGACGAGGAGTGGATTGTACGTGTCACACGCCCCACCCCTCTCAAAATGACCGAGTACAGCCACTTCTAAAACCACTCGATTCCCGTGACTCACCCCGTACATATAAAAAGTTTTTACTTTAAAAGTTACAGAGAGCAATAGTATTGAATTAGATATGGTTGCAGTAATCCAGCAAAGGCTCTATTCTTTAAGAGTTTCCAGAAATGCTATGGTTATTGGAACTACAGTAATATATGGTAGTGAAGTTTGACTCAACAATGTAAACCCTAAGACCCAACTGATCTGGGAGAGAAGATCCCAAAGGGTGATATTTGGAGTAAGAGAGCAGCAACAAAAATTTTCATGTCACCTTGACTTTGACTATGAAATTGATATGGATGAACTTACTATACCAGAAAATATAATTTGTTTTAGTCCTATAATTTTGGTCATTTGTTTTACATATTATTCCCACCGAATGCTTCAAAACATAGAATGAACAAATGGAAGGAGTACTTCTAAAGATATAATCACAATATAGTGAGATAAAATAATTCCACCCAGGACAAAGAAATAGATGTTAATATAAAAATTGATGATGAGCCAGGAAATTATCAATGACTCTCTATAATCAACAGCATTATTAAATTGTTCATTATTATCAATATATATATATATATATATATATATATATATATATATATATATAAACTGTATCCATAATATTACAACCAAATATTTACTCTAAAGTAAATCCCCATGCCATTTATAGGCTATAGTTAAAAGCTAAAGTTAACCGGGAACTCAATAGCATGAGGTAAGTAAAGTTGCGCGATTGATACTCAACATGCACAAATGAAGAAACCACTCCCAATGATTCCATCGGCTGACATTAGCATATAAAGGATTAAATTCTTCTATAGTTCAATAATTTGTCTTCAAAGTATAAAACAATATTACTCACTTTCATTTGGGCACTACAGTCTTTGGAAGATGTATTCACAACCTTCTTCTCTCAAGTTGGCTCTGGCATATTTGATTAGTTTAAAGGTTATTTTATCTGACCTAAGAGAATTATAATTTTTAAGGGAATAATTTATCTCTATGACATTGCCAACTCATGTGTATCATCATCAATGTCTTGTTTCTCTGTCATTGTTGGTAATAAGCTCCCAAATCCTAATTGCAACTAAAAAGTTCACTATACAGGTGCTGTGTAAACTAAGCTGAGACATACTGATCATGTAATCTCAAATTCTATTTATGTTCTAGTATTAAGAAGCCTTATTTCACCAGTAATATATACAAATTTTAAAAATCTTCATTTTCATAATCCCCTAAGAAGGATAGATGGAGATTTGAAGACATTTTTAGAAACTGTGCCATGAGTACAAACTCAATAGCTGATTCCTTTCAGAGGAATCTACTAAAACTTAACTTCTTAAAACTCTTCTGCCATTCAAGAAAACATGATAGGGGAGGGTCCCTAAGAAGGAAACTGCCATATGGGATATACTGATTTTGTGCCATAGTTAACGAATTAAATTAAGTAATACTTAAGCCTCTTCCCTGCCCATAAATAAGCAAAAATAAAAATAAAAATGCTATATAAATAGTATTAAGAAGTTAATAAAACTAACAAAAACCTGTGAATATAATACCTTCTCTTTTCCGAATCTCGGCTACTAGGCTTGTGATAATCAGGAGAACCAGAGTGCTGACTCCTTTCATCCGAACGCTGGTAAGATTCCTTAACAAAAAAAAAAAAGTAATCTAGAATTAATAATAGCTAAATATAGTAAAAAAATAAAGCATTTAACATCAAAAAGCTTAATCATTCACCACCGCAACGCAAACAAAAATAGAAAACTGTATGTATTTCTTAATTATGAATACACTTGTAGTGAATCAAATAAGAAGTAAAATTGAATTAAAGATGTGACCAGAGATTCCACACAAAATTCCTTCTTAGATAGTCAGTACTTTCAACCTGATTGTGTATTATTAGTCCCAAGAGCTGTTCTGAGCTCAACTGCCAGAGTGGGAGCTCTCTAGGGTTGATAATGCTAAAAAAATGGAATCTCCAGTCATGATTAGAACCTAGTTGAAAATAGTTTCTGCCACCACCGCCTCTGTTAAAATACATATTATCATACGTTAAAATAAGGTTCATTCCTTTGTTAAAAAAGGAGTTTACTTATAATAATATATTATTTTATTTGATGTGAATGTAAACTGCATTTGCATAAATACTTAATGTCTGGAAACATTTTGGTTCATTGCAAGAAGCTTATTTTATTTATTAATTGTTGATACTAGAAATTATAGAATTTAATGGACACTGTGCCAGATAAACTAGAGTGGCAAATCTAACAATTTTTAAAAGTATTACCAAAGAGTAAATTGAGCCCAATGAGCATAATTGAGGGTGATGAATACAGAACAATATATATATATATCAATAGTTCAAACTTCATATGGTTAAAAAAAAATTATTATTTTCTCCCAATTTTCTGAGAAGAACCCTCCCCTGAGAAAAAGAAGAGGAATTGAGGATCTGCAATGCCTATATTGCTTTGAATCAATGATTCATGACAATTACAGGTACCTATAGCAGAGGCATTTTAAATAGATTCATCTTCTATACTTAAGGCTTAAACATCTCAATATTTGCCACTATATGGGGTTTCTGTGAGGAAGTTTTTACAGTATCAGCTATGTCATATTTCCATTTATAAACAATTATTTTTCAAAAGGGTAGTAAAAATTGCAACACATAATAAACATTCATTAGATGGATTATAACTAGAATACTTCTATTTAAAAAAAAAGCCAGAACAGTCGTCTGCTATTGCATTAGTAGGTAGTTTAAAACTAAATTTCATTGGCTATTTGGAAGGCCAGATTTTTACCGTTTTATTCACAAATACAAATTATTAATTAGGTAGGTATTTCTACATCTGGAGATATTGCAGAGTAAACTATGAAAAGAGAAAAAAAATCACATTAGTTTTTAGCCCGAACACATGAAACTTAAGATGTGCTAAATAAAAATCCATCACGCAGGAGCTGAGTAAAGTTAAGCAGATTTCCCACATGCTGGTAGAACACACTATTTATCTCTTCACCCAATACATTTTCTATTTCTAAATTAAAATCCAGTAAGTACTACTGAGAGTTTACTGAATGCTAGAAACAAGAAAATACAAATAACAGCTACAAAGAAATTTATAGAAAAATAATTGTAGAGCATCAATAGCTTGACAAGATTGGCTCCGTAACATTTTTCAATATAACTCATTATGACTATGAACTTAAGTATTGAAACAGTTAAATATCGATTATAGTATACATCAAATAAACATTTTCTAGTAAAGACGTAAAATCTTAATTCATGACATCATCACATAACATATTTGCATGTATCTCACAAAGTATAAGTTCAATGAAAACAATATATGGTATTTAACCTTGGAATGAAGAAGTTCATGATATAACAGCATATTGCTATCCTGATATGAGTAGGAATGGGGGTTTACTGAAGGCCGAAAACTAAAATATGCGAATATATCGCTTAATACCCAAGATAGAGACAAAATGTATATAACATTGTCATCACCTGATAGGTAAGATTGATGACATTTGAAGAAATGTTTCGAAAATTGCATCATGAGTAAAACCTGAATAGCTGATTTCCCCTAAGCAAAATCTGCTAAAAGGTAGTCCAATAATGGGAAGATGTCATACAAAGTAAAGAAACATACTTTTCATTAAATTATTACAGTCAGGTCTCTAAAGTATCATACTTTCTTATGGGTAAGATCCCTTCTCTCCCATAAGACAAAACTGAGGACTTATTTCTTGGAATTTTCACCAAATAATAGATTACAGCTTCAAAATTACAAAGTAACTGCAGCTTTTCATTACGTGTGAACTAAAATGTTATTTAATTATTTTTCTATATTCAAGTACTAAGTCACAATTAATATACTTATATTTTTTGTTTATGGCATTTATTTTAATCATTTCAGTCAGAAGTGATGATTCCTGCATTTAAAATCATTATGATAGCTATGAATGGAGTACACAGCATGTTGTTAATAGCTTATTCCTCCAGGTAGAGTTGACTGGCTGCGGTTTCAATTAAAAAAATATGGAAATGCTTTATATATTAACAAAAATAATAATTATAATAATGATAAATTACAAATAATTGTGAAAAGAATCCCTATAATGATATTTATCAATTCTGGGTTACATTATGCACTCATAATAGTAACCAGAATAGGCATTCTCATTTTATCCTGATTGTAAGTGAATGGAGAGCAATAATATACTAATTTTATTTAGACGCGCAGTTTCTGGGTTTTGATGTTGGACTTCTACCCATTCCCTCAACTCCCACACAGCATGTGCCAACTTCTTTATTCAAGTAGCTATATGACTGCCCGCTGAAGCCATTTACTAGCTACTTAAAGAAAGAAGTCATGGAGATTGATGGGTCTGTAATGCATCACAATACCATCATACCGAATGCACCAAGCTGGCTACTTGACCACCTAGCAAAGCCTTGTGGCAGGCCCTGAACCTACATGGGCTGTTGAGCCAATAATGAATGACACATGCATGCATGCACACAAACATACAACACATACACACGTAAATAAAATCACTTTTTCAAATTCATATTTCTGACACTCACTTAAAGAATTTTTCAGTAGTTTCGTTATGTGACTGGGCTCAATAGTGTATTTTCAATAAAATGATAAGATAATATATTGAATGTGTTCTTCATAACTTATTAACTTTTCCCAAATTTTAATGATTTGGGGTATTCACTAACTACATTTTGGGAATCTCTGCAGTTATATGCAAATGAATTTACCAAAATGCTATTTCCAACAACAAAAATATTGCTTTTGCAAAAAACCTGTGTAATCAGCAAAATTCCTCCAGTATTTATGTTTCAATAATTCAAAATTTGAATAGCAATATAATACTTCCAATTTTAAACTAATGTAAATGAAACTCATGATTAAAATATATTACAGTTGTAGTAAACTATACTTAGTCTGCTGACCATACAGAGCCATCCAAAGTGGAGGTTGCTGGGGAGGTCAAAATATAAGTTGTAAAGATCTCCATTAATATGAATCAAATCAAAAAATGTAATTGGATCAATTTGTAGATTTAAATAAAATTAAAATTGTTATTAACTAAAATATTTTGATTATAAAGCAGAAATCCTTACACCTATATTCCAGGATTAAAAGATCCTAGATCTCAGATTATGTACAGGGAGTTTCATGAAGAAAAGTCAAAATATAGCAGGTAGTTAATCATAATAAAATTTACGTCAAGGCCACTCATAGAAAATTTATATCTTCCTTTTTATGGAAGTTATAATAATTTTTGTGATTTTTTATTATGGATGCTGCTTATCATGTTCAAATTGATTCTTATTTTTTAACATTTTAATGATGATAAATTCAATATTTATGATCATTTTTATGTCTTTATTAAATTTTGTATTTGGTAGCACTCATGTTGTTTTGTATGATATTGGGCATTTAAATTTAATTAACAGATCTTAAGAAACAAATTTAACCTCAGGTAATTAATCAGTTTTTTTTTATTTTCTATTAAAATTCACTCAATGACATTTTGAGCTACACCTTTTGGAGGTTTAATTAAAAGTGGCTACATTTCACAAGTATTTCAATGCTTATTATTTTAACAAATAAACTTTAATTCTATAATAAAAGTCATTGAAAAATTAAAAGAAAAATATTGAACCTACAAAGAGTAATATGGTATAAAAATAACATTTCAAAAACAATTTCTTTTGTTACTAATTTACTAAAATAGCTAATCCTTCTCATTATATACAATTAAGAAATATTAGTAATAATTTCAATGAAACTTCTGTAGCCATAAAAAAAAAATAATAAAAAAAATAACTGAATGTTTCATGTATTTATAATTAAAACTAATAATGCTTTAAATTAAAAAAAAAAAATTATTGATAGAAATAAAAATAACAAAATTTTCCTCATTTACAACTGAAAAATAATAATTTCAAAAGAATTTTATTGCTAATAATACAAATAACTAAATTCTTCGTTTGTTAAAAGAAAAATTAAAGGTCAATTCTTTGTAAACAAAAAGCTCTATGGCAAATTTTGTTGATATGACTATTTTATTAAGACCTTTTTTTCTATAAACTGATTTTTATTCATAGTAAAAAATCAAGAATTAGTTTCACCAAATATATTACCATCTATAAAATTAGTCTTTCAAAATAAAATTATATTTCATTTATTGTAAATAATGAGGAAAATTTTATTATTTTTATTAGGATTTGTTAGAAATTAAAAGTACAATTATTTTTTTTTCAATTTAAATAATGAGGATAATTTAGTTATTTGATTACAAGCTATAGCAGTTGAGTTTAAAATGTATATTATTGTTGTTATTTCTTCCTTATAAATAATGTGAAATTATTCTTCTGACTCGCACAGGCTTTCTGCTCCAGCAGTCTTCTCGTCCATAGATCTGTCATAGCTCGGTCTACTGGCCCATCGATGAGAAGACTGCTGGAGCAGAAAGTAGGTACAAGTCAGAAGAACAGCTTGCCAAATGTGGAAGTCTATGAAATTATATAATCATAAATTAGTTTTTTTTTTTTGTTACTAGTAATAAAAGTTTTCATTAAAATGTGGTTTGTATTAATGACTATTATACCAAATAAAGGGGGTTAGCTCTGCCAGTAAAGACCACACTATAGTCATACCTCAGTCAGTGAAGAATGTTGTTACTGGATGAATATTCAGTATGGCTGGCAAGTGACTTTAATGCAAGATCATCATCTTTAAGCCTTTTGAAAGTAGTCCTGAATAAGTTTGTCATTAGTCAGTTGATTTTATATATCCTGTCATCTGTATTAGGCTGTTAAGGTTATGATATGGGTGACATTGTTTACATTTTATTCTAGATAGGGTTATTCACGTGTGAGATCAGGTAAATTCTTTATCCCATGCATGAGATCAACATGATACTTAACAAATTATTTATCTGTAACCACATGCTCACATCTCTACCCAAACAAAAATATAAAACACCAAATATGGCTAACAGGACATATAATAGCAACTCGCTAAGCACAAATCTATTCAGCATGACTAATCGACAGACCTGAACATAGTGCTCTTGAAACAAAAACTCTTGCCAGCTGTACTTGATGATCAGCCATCAATAATACTTGCATTGGGTTTGATATTATGTAATAATGCTTTGTTATGGAATAAATGTATATGTATCAAAATTATTATTATCATCAGAATGCTTGTGAAGTGAAGAAAATTTGTAAATCCCCAAAGTTTTTGAATTGACTACAATAGAAATTAAATATCATTACTGATTTCCAGATGTACAATTTGTTTGGGCAGCTCTATTGGATATGAAGTACCTTTCATTTCAACAAAATGAATCTACAGGAAAATTTGACAGCTTTGGAAGTAGAGTCAACCAAAGACTTTGTCATCATTGAAGTGCTAAAATAACAATGCAAATACAATAAATATGTTCCAAGATACAAACACCAAAATATCACAACTCCCTTAACTAGTAAGATATAAACTTTGTCTGAGAGGCTTTGAATTGCTTTATGCAGGTAACAACCCCTGATATATTGATTTTTTTTTTCATGGAATACCATGTGACATACCAAATATACCATATACAATAGCATTAGATAAAAACGAATGACTGATAAATGAGTATGTTCTTATTTTGTAATCATATTAATAAATGAATAAATTACAACTTAACAAGGTAAAAAAAAACTAAGACCCGAAATAATATGACTTTGCAGGCAATGTTAGCTAGCTTAATATTTCTAAATTCCACTAAGACATGCGGCAGTAATAAGAATTTTGTCTTTGTTTATTCTTTGGTTGAACAAATCTTAATATTTATTATGTCTAAAGAATCAATTATCACTATCATGAGATTGAAAATGCTTGTTACGAAATCATTAATTTTCCACAAAGATGGTTTTCATTGGGGGGGGGGGGGGGTAAAAGGGAGGCCTGAAATTAAAAATAGCGATTTTTTGTTTCGTATTACTTTTTTTGCAAATATGCACCTAACATAAGTTGTTTATTTTGTTGTTAAAAGTAACTTTTCTTATACACTCTTTTGTTGTATACCGAAGTATAAATGAGTTATACTCTAAAACTATAGCGGGAGTCAACAATTTTATTTGGTACAAAAGACTCAACTTTACAAAACTCGGTATGTGAATTAATAATTACTCCCCGATGATTATAAACTGAACATGGCTAAGAATGAGCAGGAGTGGGGGCTATAAGGGATCTCTGATATAAAAATTCGCGATATTTCATTTTCTATTTGTTTTTCGGCAAACGTGTATATCTCAAAAGTTTTATTTTTTTATTTAAAGTAACTTTTGTTACATTCAATTTCGTCATAAAATGAAGTAAACCCGAGATATTCGCTAAAAACTAAAGCGGGAGTCAACAATTTTTAAGTCATAAAAGACTGAACCGAACTCAACGAAACTCCGTATGTAATTTAGTATTAAAACCTCCCTGATTATAAGCTATATTCAAATTTCGAGTTACGAACAGGAGTGGGGGTTATAAGGGAAGCCTGAAATGAAAAATTGAGATTTTTCGTTTCCTATTAGTTTCTCGGCAAACATGCACATAACAAAAGTTGTTTATTTTGTTATTTAAAGTAATTTTTGTTGCATTCTCTTTTGTCGTAAAATATAGAGCGGGAGTCATTAATTTTATTAGTACTTATTTAAGTGTTTTTAATAAATGCAAATTATGACAAATGATGTTATGTTTTAGTCTTATATGATAGTTCTAAGTATGATTGGATTTGTGAGGTTACAAATATACGTCGCCCCCCCCTCATTTATTTATTTTCTCTAGAAAATAAGTTTATTTATTTCCAATAGAAATGTAAACTATAAGAGCATTTCCATTATTTAATGTGTATAATGTATTATTTAAACAAAGTCATGCTGAATTTGCACAAGGATTGATGTTGGAAGTTGTAGGGTATTAAACTGTTTGGTTTTGGTAACATATTATCTTATTTCCGATATCTTGATATTATTGAAACAAATATGTAGTACTATAACAATTAAACGTTAATGGTAATGTCATTATGACAAAAGGCAATATGCGTTTAAACTCGATATGATTGTTTGAAGTATTACTTAGGTTGGGAGGGCTATGATCTTTTCCCATCTCCTAGCTTTTTGAATATAAATGAAATTATGGTACCACTATTATTTAATTCCATCAGGTAGATAAATTATTAAAATAATATTTTGAATCAATAATTTAAGGAAAACAGTGTTGATAACCCCTCATGCGGGAGCGGAAGTTGACGAGAGGCTAAAACAGTTAATTGAGTTTACTTATTTCCTGTGAAATGCTGGCATTACTAGAAGTGACTTCCACTGCAATTTACTATTAGGAATGTAATCATATGTACAAAACTATCCTTAAACTATATGTGCTCAGATTGGTTTTTGACAGGAAATGTTCATTATAGATGATATTTAACCCTCCAACCACAGGCAACGTGGAAATAGCGTTCTGCTTATTTGGTTTATTTTAGCGGGCCACGCTATATCCGCGTCGCACGTAATTTGTTTGAATGTATTAAGCGGGAAACGTTTATTTACCATCAAGACGTTTACCATGGGAATTTGAAATAAGTGGGCGTGTTCCAGTGTGTCCCAAAATATGCCATACGCAAAGAAAAAAATTTAAAAATACGTCAAACGCGGTAAACGCGTTTCCCGCATATGTATACATTTCATAAATAAATTTTTCACTAATTCCAATTTTTTTTTTAAATTTTTTTCTGTCTTTTTTAAACAAGTCATATTTTCAACTTAAATAATGTATTAAAATTGTCCGCATTTCTTGGCAGAAAAAATGAAAATCGGCCTGCGGCTGAAGGGTCAATTGTAATAAATGCTATGGTTATGGCTATGGTATCCATGATAATGGTTTGAATTATTCAAAAACGGTGAGTCAAAAATTGGAGAGGGATAAATTAGGAACACATTTTCATTTATTCTTCAAAACGAAAATTTCTATTAGTCTCCAAAAGTTACCCTTTAGGATTGGTTATTTCGGAAAAACAATACATCGTGGAAAGAAGTGTAGTTGTGCACATTGAAGTCTTGCTATAAACATAACATTATTAGTCAGGCAACAATGATTTCCCAGGCATCGCTGGGTACCTTAGCTAGTATGTATATATATATATATATATATATATATATATATATATATATATATACATATATATATATTAGTATTTAACTAAACAAGAAAAAGATACACCACAGCCTTATCATCGAAATGTGACCACAATTCAATCTTCATTGAAAGGGAAAATTCCAGAAAATCAAAGATAAATAAATATGAAATCATTTTCATTTATTTAAAAATAATCATTTTTCAAAAAATCCTCAATGCAGGGGCTGTGTAAACTAAGGTGATTTCCCAAATGCTGGATGACACACTGGTGATCTCATCTCATGATGTATTCTCTATTTCTGAGTAAAAATCCGATGAATAGAAGTGGGGGTTTACTGAAAGCTAAAAATAATAAAGTATGAATAACTCGCATATATTCTGAATTCTCAGAAATCCTTTAAGGAAATCTGCTAAAAGTGCCAGGAGACAGTTTAACGGTGAATGCTCTATACTACACTACATGTGAAGAGGAACTTTCAGTTCAGTATACAATAAAGTGATAACAGATGAAAAATTTTTCACTTGTTTTTAATGTTTTAAATAATCGTAGCCCCATAAATAACAGGCATACTCTGTATAGGAATAACATCGATTTTTAATTTAACAAATGCTTTACCGAATTTATATTTTTCATGTATTCCAGTTTTTATTAGTCTGTTTTCAGAAAGTTCCATAGGGAATTAAGAAGAACTTTTCCCCAGAATATTAGATAGTAATTACTAAATCTCCTAGACATTTTCATAGTTTTAATACATTCATTGTGAATGGCAATTAAAGCTCTCATATATTTACATTATTTTAGTTTTCTCTTTGGCTGGTGCCAATAATTTCCTGATAAAAAGCTATTATGCAAGAAGCATTGATAAGCATTTTTAAAAAAGAAAAAATAGATCTAATATTCTTTTACATTTCTCAATGTACATATTTTAATACATTTATAGCCGAAATGAGCTAGGATCAACATTTTCAGATTAAAATACCAGTGTTTAATTAGAGACACACTAACATACTAAAATGAATGTGTGGTAGGCATAAATTTGTCATAAAACTCTTTATACACAAATTACAGAATGTCTATTTCTCTTGCAATTCATACATCATCACTATATGCATACAACATATATATTAATACAAATGTTCACACATAAATGCAATGAAGTAGTAAATTTAAGTGTCAATGACAATCACATCACAAAACAATATTTCAGTATGTAATTTTTAATAAAAAATGATAAACACACTACTATATTCCAGGCAGAGGAACTTTAAACATTTTAATAATATTGACAACCACCAGTTTCTAGCTTAGAGTAAGAGAGAAAATAGTATGGCTTATGTTGTTTGATTATGCAGTGGACTAGGAGTCATAAGTATATGAGAAATTCTTTCAAAATTCAGTTAAACATTGTGATGAGGAGACTGTTACACTCACAATTCAATATCCCTCAATATGACATGGCTCTTAGATTACTTAGAAAATTTACAGTTATGTCAAATTTGGTGGCTGGGCGATTACATTTTATTGCAAAAACAATCTTCAAAATATTCACAACCCATAAATTTGTGATGTTACAATGAGAACCATGAAAGAAACTTGAAGTACTTGCAAAATTATGTAACAACAAAAATATCAGTACAGAGGACATAACAATTTCCAATAAAACATGATTACAATGAACAGAGAGAGTTATACTTAAGAGTATTCAAACATGGTTCTGGGGCAAGTGCTATAGTATGTTTTTTTTTCCTGTTTTAAAAATATCGAGCCTTAAAAAAATAATCTTCGAAACTTGTTTTGGATAAATAATTAACTTGGATTTACATACTTATTCATTTTATTTTATTTTCTCTCTTTTTAAATGATGACACGAATGTAAATCATTTTTAAGAGATGAATAGGTTCAAAAGAGTTTATAGGAAAGCTTTTTTTTAATTAATTTCTATTTGCCAGTAATTAAATATTAGCCTACGAATGTATATTGATGTTTTAGATATTATTTCAAAATAAATAAATACATATTAGTACGTATAATTTATAAAATTTAAACATAAAACGATAACAAATCTACCTAAAGGAGGTAACTACATTACAAACACTACCAGAAAATTCTAAATTTCTTGACCACACATATAATATTAAAATAAGATCATTTTTAATTTAACCTTCTGGAACTAAGTTTGGAATTTGTGACTATAACATCAAATATGGGCTTTTTGAAAATATAAAATGGAATTTGAAAATGACGCTGATAATACTTTTTAGCAACACTTATTTTACTTGCCTACTTACCTATAACAAGTAAAAATGCTAAAAGCTACTTACTGTCAAATGTGTGGTTTGATGGTGAGTGATCTTGATCCCATTTTGATAATTTCATTTCTTGGATATCTAGGAACAATAACTTCACATTTTAGGTGGTCCGACTTACTAATGAAATAGGAAAAAAAAAATACACATTTTTTTTTTTGTAACTGGGAACAAACTGATTTCTTTTTTATTTTCTTCAATATCGATTTAACTCTCACCCCCTGCCGCCCTGCATCTTGAATAGAAACTAAAGCCAAAATACAGGGAGATAAGAAACTGTTCACAAAAATGATAGAAGGCTCCCGGGTATTACATTAGTGTCTCAAAATGCTAAAAGGCTGTTTTTCTCATGAATTATTTAATAATCAGTTGTCTGTGCACTGATAAAAATATAATATAAGAATTAATTAAATGGAATATTCAAAACTGAATAATGAATGAACCCATCTTCAAAGATTCTTAGCAATAGTTAAATTCATTACGTCTTAGATAATAACCATAGATTCAATATCCATTAGGAAACATGCTCTTATTTCTTTATTCCAGATACAGGAGTAAGGATGACAGATTTATATTCACATACTGGGATAAAACTAATCTCTCAACATGAAAAAGGTTCAGCCCATTCTTGAAATTCCTTAAGCCTTTGTCTTAAGGACTCATGAAGGATTGTTTTAAGCCACCAATGCACAACACCAATTTCAACACCCAAATATTTTATAGGCTTTGAACTGAAAAGACACTGGAGTAGTTAGAACTTACAAGCTTTAAAGTATAGTTTCAGAATATGGCAGCAGATAGAGCAAGAGCCCTGTTTCATTACATTATCCATAAACTTATTTGAAATGAAACATGAATACGGGAGAGTTACATCTACCTGTTGTGGATACTTGGAATATAAAATTCAAATTTTGATTGTGATTTTTGTCATGGCATCTTAAATTCTTTAAATTTGTTGTGAATTAATTTATAGATGATGGTAAAATATCCTACTTATAGGCTAGTTTTTTACTTACTGAAACATAAACTGAAGTAGATTGCTGCAACATTTTTAAAACTAATTATCTTTTTATTTTAAATTCATTGAACATAACTTATTTAAATTAAGAAGACCTTTCAGCTCACATTAAAACCAATTTTCAGGACACATTGTCATCTCCATGTAATAAAGAAATTCACTAGACAGGACATCAAAGTCTTAGTTAGCATTTATCAATAGCTTCTTCTTCATGAGAGATGTGCTTCAAATAAATAAATAAAAAAAATGATGCCCATTTTATTTGGTTCTTACATTAAATTATGGATTGAGAATCGACATTTATTTTTTAAATTCTGAATATTCTAAGAGTACTGATTTTGTATTAAAAAGTTAGGTAGCATGTTACTCTAGAATGGCTTACAGTTAACACTATATCTACTTTATTTTTTGAAGCTATTGTCTTCAAACTAATACAATCTTAAAGAAAATAAAATGTCCCAAATTTTATGTCTATTTAAGACCATTTTTACTAAAACTACCTGCACGCAGATATGGAATATTATACATTATACAATATGGAATATTAAACTTCAAATACCCCAAATCATTTTTTAAGATTAAACTTTTAAAAAAAAGTTTAAAAGGCAAAATTCCTAATCTCATTCAAATTTCCTATAGATTTTCGAGTAGATGTCTCTTCTGTTACACTGTGGTTGAAGATTAAATTAGCATATGGAATTTTAAATATCTATAACTAAACTATTGAATATGGCACTTCATTTTTAAATGTATATTTAAGCCTTAAGAAATTAATGAACAACTATTCTTTTAGCAGTTAGAACTCAATGGAAACTTCAGACTAATAAATACAGATTCATAAAAAAGAAACTCTAGTACCTGTATATCCCAGAACACTCATGTATTTTGCAGTATAATATTAGTATATATAGTCAGTGGTAATCTAAATATAGCATAACAAAAATTGCTTGCTTTGTTATTTAGAGAAATATTGTTATGTAAATTTCTGTTGTATAACAATGTGTAAAGCAAGTAATTTTCATAGAAGTACTGTTATAGTCAACAATTCCTTCCAATGTATGAATTTATTAAAATTGTGCGTCATTTTGATAAATTATTATGACAAATGTGAACTTTTCATCATTCCATGTCACTAACATGAAAAACAAAATAAGCTTCGTTGTTCACAAATTTTCTCCCCCCCCCCCTATATTTAAAAATATAGGCAATGAAAGAGAGTGAAAAACCTGAGGGATATACCAAATAATTTCTACTATTTTTTAACATTGCTCCAATAATTTTTTGAACTTAACTGAACATATTATGTATGAAATAATGATAATACTCCAGATGTGCTCCCAGAGTACAGAGCCAGTATATTGGCACAGGCCAGCCGTGCTACCAGTGTGCAGAGCCCAGTATACTGGTACAGGGAGACCGTGCTCCCAATATGCAGAGCCAGCATTCTGAAATGGAAAGGTCATAGCCCAGTGTGCAGAGCCCAGTATACTGGTACGGGGAGACTGTGCTTCCAATGTGCAGAGCCAGCATTCTGACATGGAAAGGTTATAGCCCAGTGTGCAGAGCCCAGTATACTGGTACAGGGAGACCGTGCTCCCAATATGCAGAGCCAGCATTCTGAAATGGAAAGGTCATAGCCCAGTGTGCAGAGCCCAGTATACTGGTACGGGGAGACCGTGCTTCCAATGTGCAGAGCCAGCATTCTGAAATGGAAAGGTCATAGCCCAGTGTGCAGAGCCCAGTATACTGGTACGGGGAGACCGTGCTCCCAATATGCAGAGCCAGCATTCTGAAATGGAAAGGTTATAGCCCAGTGTGCAGAGCTAGTATACTGGTACAGGGAGACCGTGCTCCCAATATGCAGAGCCAGCATTCTGAAATGGAAAGGTTATAGCCCAGTGTGCAGAGCCCAGTATACTGGTACGGGGAGACCGTGCTTCCAATGTGCAGAGCCAGCATTCTGACATGGAAAGGTCATAGCCCAGTGTGCAGAGCTAGTATACTGGTACAGGGAGACCGTGCTCCCAATGTGCAGAGCCAACATTCTGAAATGGAAAGGTCATAGCCCAGTGTGCAGAGCTAGTATACTGGTACGGGGAGACCGTGCTTCCAATGTGCAGAGCCAGCATTCTGACATGGAAAGGTCATAGCCCAGTGTGCAGAGCTATTATACAGGTACAGGGAGACCGTGCTCCCAATGTGCAGAGCCAACATTCTGAAATGGAAAGGTCATAGCCCAGTGTGCAGAGCCCAGTATACTGGTACAGGGAGACCGTGCTTCCAATGTGCAGAGCCAGCATTCTGACATG
Source organism: Riptortus pedestris (assembly GCA_019009955.1). NCBI lineage: Eukaryota > Metazoa > Arthropoda > Insecta > Hemiptera > Alydidae > Riptortus > Riptortus pedestris. Next base: position 86,601,818 of record CM032233.1, read on the forward strand.
GAAAGGTCATAGCCCAGTGTGCAGAGCTAGTATACTGGTACGGGGAGACCGTGCTTCCAATGTGCAGAGCCAGCATTCTGAAATGGAAAGGTCATAGCCCAGTGTGCAGAGCCCAGTATACTGGTACGGGGAGACCGTGCTTCCAATGTGCAGAGCCAGCATTCTGACATGGAAAGGTCATAGCCCAGTGTGCAGAGCTAGTATACTGGTACAGGGAGACCGTGCTCCCAATGTGCAGAGCCAACATTCTGAAATGGAAAGGTCATAGCCCAGTGTGCAGAGCTAGTATACTGACACGAGCAGGCCGTGCTTCTAGTATTCAGAGCCAGTATTCTGGCACAGACAGCAGTTGCAGATATTTACTAGAGCACGACATGCCTTAGCTCTCGTTTTTAAAGTGAGAGAAGAAAGACTCTGAACAATTTGCTTTCCACAATTTTTCTATTCGACGAGAATATTACACTGTCGAAGAATTCCAAAAATAAATTTCACCTGGGTGATTCTTCATTCTTCTGCGAGAAAATATCATGAATATCATTGCGGCGGAGACTAGTAAATATTTTACTTTTTTGAAAGGATAAAAGGCCTTGTCCACACATTCAAGGATTCAAAGATAGAGAAGACACCAAGATAGGAGAATTTTCAAATTTTAATCCGTGAATAATATGAGATAAGCATTGAAATTGAAATTAGATGAGTATTGGTGACAGAACAAATTCATCAAGATGCCCATATTTGTGAACTTCAGCAATGCCAGAGTACTTTTGGTAAACAAACCACCACATCAAATTTGATGAAGAGCTGGTGAAAGTTGCTAAATATCAGAAAAGAATCTTGCAAAAAGCATTATAATTAGTTTAATTCCCTAATAACATCAACCGAGAAGATAGCTAGCTGGCTATAGATTAAGAAACCCTTCATTTCACCTAGATGGAAGATCTCTGAGGAAACTGGAAAAATGTATAATATTTATATTTAATATTATGAAACTTTGAAAATTCATAATATTAAATCATTTGAAATATCAATAATGGCACATACACACACACCCACAAACGCATACTATTAACTTTTGAATCACAGTCAAGCTCTTTTATGTTTATAATCAATCAAGTCAAAAAGGAACTATAGGAGTAGAAAGGAGTGGTAAGAGAATCAGGGAATTGGAGAGACAAATGTCATCTAACATGAAAACCCTATGTCTCCACAAACGCTTAGTACGAAGTCGTTACATGTCCATAAATTCATTGAAAATATTATTATTATTTATTAAAATCCGCTGTTTGCAACTATGGCTAATCGGGATGGGTTATCTACAGGTTACTACCCTTTTCTAACCAAGGTGGGACTAAGGATTTTATTTAATGAGTTCGTCACTAAATAAATTCATATTGCCCAGGCAGGAATCGAACTCGCCACTCAAGATTTATCATGTGAGATTAAGGCCAACGCTTTAACTCACATGGCTAACCTGATCCCCCTCATTGCAAATACTTCCCCTTCCTAAAGTGGTCCAACAAAATATATAATAACTTCTTTGATATTTAAATTACTATTAGGTTACTTTAAAAGGAAAATTACATTTTCGAGAAGGTGTTACTGCTTGATCAAACATTTTTTAAACACATTTTCAAGATCTACAAAAATAGCTGAGTACTGAGATCAAAGAAACTCAAAATCAAGGGTCAACCTTAACTTATCAAATAAAAAAAATACTTAACTTATTTTAAGAGTATGAAGCATCATTTAAAAAATAAATAAAATAAAAGTAAACAAAAGTTATTATTATTAAATTTATTAAATTACACAAAAAAACTAATTTTTTTCTGAAAAATGTTCTAAATGTCATAATCAAGTAATTATATAATAAAAGTCAGCTAAGAAAAACTTATAGGTTTCACAAATGATCTATATGTAAATGCCACTAAGCAAGTGAGGCTTAAGTAGAATAGCTCGTGACATCATCCAGCCTGAGCTGTCCAGAATGCCCAGAGCAAAATATTATCCCTTAGTAATTAACTTTCTTTATAATTAAACTAAAATTACCTTCCTCTTCTAAAGTAATTCAAAACATTTATTATGTAATTTTATGTTTAATTCCTACATTTTAATAACAAGAAAACTTATGTATCGAAAAATGCGATGAAAATTGCTAACGACTGAAAATTAGTTTTACCTTAAATTCTCAATAACAAAACCAAATAAAGAAACTAAAATATTTTTATCTCTATGTAGTTATGATGTTATATTAGCTATGAACATTTAAAAAAAAAAAAAAAAAAAAAAATTGAGCTCTAATAGGCCAAATTTAGTTGTCTATATTCCAGGCATTTTTGAAATTAAAAATTCAAAACATATATTTCTAAAGGGTGATCAATAATATCTTCACAGCGATGACTTACAACATAGTAGTCATGAACAATCGTCTTGAAGGGACAGAGAGTCACAGGGTCTTGACAACAATCTTTTTCTCTCTTTGCTGATTTTCCCTCAGTTTTAAGAGTTTTACAGGTTTTTTTTTTGGTTTTTTTTTCCCCAAACTCACCCTTTTATTTATGTATTCCTGATTGAGAAAGTCTTTGGGTTTGTTCGGTCTACATTTTCATTCTACATCTTCTCTCCTAATGAAGTGCCTGCCTTCATCTCTGCATTAGTCATTCCTTTTCTCAGCGGTCTCTTTCCTTTCCTGGACATGTTATATAAGTTCATCACTTGAGGTAATATAAATGTATTTATTTATTTATTAACACCCCCTTATCTGACCAGAAACTTGCCCAAATCCATGTTTTTAATAGTTTTTAAATCTACATTTTTCTCCCCACCTTTTTACACCTAGGATTACTTCCTTCTTTTAATTGTTTATTCTCATTCATACAATACTTTCCACACAACATACCAGAGGATTTTTTCTTCTATTTTTTTCTCATATTTTACAAAATAAATTTCCTCAGCCCTTTCGGTTTTACAAAAATGTTATTATTTTTGGTTATTAACATCAATTTTGGTATATTAAAAAATATGTATTTTATTTTTGTATGTCACATGTTTTTCAAAATATATTGATATTTAAATTCCCCAGAGGTGGTTAATGTTCAGTTTTTGTCTATCCCAACATCCAGCTTCTTCAAGTCAGTACTTTCCATGTTCAGGAACTACGGGTATATTCTTAACATTAACCTCATAACCTTCCAAAAATCACCTTTACAGCCTTCCTTTTAATTTGGAATACTCTTTCTTTCTTTAAATATCTTCTCATACATTGAGTGCAACTGAACATTTTAAAACCCATAATAAAATAAATTTAACTCCTTTCCAGTAGGTCAACTTATTGTTTGGTCAAGGGATCTACAAACCAAAGGTAGATGTGTGAAGATTACTTTTGAAAGAAGCAAACATGGGGAAAAAAAGAGTAATCCCAGGAGGAAAAAATTAAAAAATAAATTGAAAATATAGGTCCTAAATATAGGAGGAGACTCTCCAGCGAACCAAAAGAATGTAAAATAATTAAATGAGCCCCCTAGAATAACATGACCAGAAAAGGAAAGAGAGATTAAAGGAATAATAAAGGTATGGCCGAAAGAAAAGAGATGAAGCCAGCACTCCGGTAAGAAGAGATAGAATGATAAACACTAGACCTTCGCTGAAAATCTACACTTGAAAAAAGGGAGAGTTGGGACAAATAGCAAAAACCAGAGGCGCCTCAAGAAAAATGTAAAAGAATATGCCTCAGAAGGAAAAACAAGAAATAAAATTTAAGGTCACTTGTGTTATTCTGAGAACAGAAACAAAACTGTGAGAAAGAGGTACTAAACTGGGCTACAGAGAGCAGATCCAAACACCTTGAACAGTTGTTTGAATATGTGCACTTTATACAGCTGATTCAAGCTATAAAGCATAGAATAACATGAGAAAGGTAGTTAAACACTGAGGTTGGCAATCAAATTCAAAGCATTCAAAAATATTCCTGAACAAAGAGTAATATTTTGTTTATAAATTTATAATTCCACAGAAAATAATTAAGTTAGTAAAAAATGCATTTTATATTATCTTTTGAGGCTAATTAAGAAAATATAAACAATTTCTAGGTCGCAGTCCTTACACACAACAAATTTCAATGGAGCATAGTTGGCTTACACATACAGAGCCAAGGACCTTTTCTTTAAGATTTCTAAGAAACATGCATACATGCGAATATCCACAAAATTGTACATTAAGATTTTACTGATAGCATGCCAAATTAAGCACTGTGAAATCTGCCAATGTAATATTTCTGCACTTTTTTTATGATTAATGAGTAATTAGCAATTAATTAAGCCCAGCATTAATTATTAATTAATGAAATCTTAATATATCTTCATGCTACATTTCTAAGGCCTGAACCACCAAAACTCAATACATACCTGGGAGAGGACGTAAAAAAATGTGACACAAGAAACTTGCAAATGAAACTAAAATTTCAGAATCATTTCTTCCATTTATTGTTATTGGGGGAAATGTATTGGACCATTAATAAGTTATATTTTAGAAAAATAAAATAATTCTTTTAATTCAAGAAACATGGTGAGCATGTGTACACACACCCACACGCTCATTACAAACAAACACACACGTACAGAATCACTCAGTTTTACCCAAATCATGATACCATTGTTAGTGTCATAAATGTTCTACTATGAAGTCATATTCGCTACTAGAGCAATGGTCAAATATTGCACTCAGCCTTTCGAGGAGTATTCATTTTGTTCCTCATTTAATCTAATATTTTTGTTATTATTTGTGTTTATAAAATTGTTATCATATGATTTTTATAGTAGGAGATTTGTATTATTAACTATTATGTTAACTTGGCACCCTAATATGGCCTTTTTTGATAAAGTATTACTTAACTTTAATTTTTTTACATCGAGTTTGTTTAGTTTCTTTTTCTCTGACATCAGTGTAGATATTTAGTTTAGGTATCCTTAATATTTTTATTATTTACCATATCTACATAAACCTTAAATACATAAACTTTAATTTATTATTTTTAAAAAGTTTTAATTTAATTAATTTTAATTTCAATTTAATACCTTTAAAATCAAATTTAGACAATAGTGTGAGTGGCATTCAATAAATCAAAGATAATGAATGGTTAAGGCAGCACTGGATGCATCGTTCAAGGCCTTGATTGACCGTATCAAATTGCACTTGGTCGTCATTTTTCACTTTTTGCTAAAGGATGACCTTACACCTTTTCATGATTCCACCGAGAAAATTGGTTCAGAAACCAGGATTAATTTTTTGAAGCACATTACAAGGTTCGGTATTTCTTAGTTTTAGCAATAGGTGCTTCTTAGTTTTTGGGGGGATTCGTTTTTTTGAGGGTTTGGTTTTGAGTACAGCAGAGTACTAAGAATCAATATAGAAGAAGTAACCTTGATGTAGAAAAATTGATCCTAACTCTATTTTGATATATATGCCACAATCATTTCCTTTAATTTTGTTAAATAATTCAAAAATCCTTTTCAGATTATAGAGCTTATATTACCCGTTTATGGGGGGGGGGCACCCATGACCATGCGGGTTAAGGTATGGGTACATCTACCAATACCCTCAGCAAGCTGAAGGTAAAAATAGGTGTAGGTTCGATCTTAGCCAAGGGAGAACATTAGTTCACGAGTTTGCTACCTGAGTACGCTAGTCTCACAGTGATTACGGATCAGAGGGAGTATAATAAGTATATATGTTTGGCATATCCTAAGGGATGACTAACAATGATGACCTTTTAGATCCCGTCCACCAGCAGGCTGACGCTGGGTGAAATGACCACAGACCCCCAAGCACAATGGGGTCTGTCAGTCTACTGGAGACAACTCATTCCAGGTCATTAGTTTAGCGGATTGTACATTGTGTTGATCACTCACTATGTAAAACTATTATCATGAATCCCTCAAATCTTGATTGGGAGTGGCTAAAGATGGTCTATAATGACAACCAAAAAAATAAATTAGGTTTGCAATAATCCTTTCCCTACGGTGGACCCACTATGAGTCAGAAGAAGCCAAGCGCAGATGACGGTGGACTCATATATTAGTTTGAGATCTTTTCTCGTGCTGCTGTTTCACTAAGGTGGACTGACATGCTAGTTCGCCTTCAAGGCATATAGTCACATTTCGGTGAACTAATAGTGCGCTATCTCCAAGCCAGAGACTCCAGACATTTAGTTCTATGGTTCTAAGGAAACTTGTCTAATTGTTATATCTGTATTCCCCTGTATTATTAAACTCTATGTGCCACACTCATCAGTGCCTCTCCAGGAATTTAATAACTAGCATAAGACTGTTTTAGCTGGCTCACTACCTACCCTTGGGGAAACTTTGTCCAAATTAAGATTGAAATACAGTTTTATGTTAGTTATAAGATGCACTAAGGAATGTATATCATTTAGAGTTTATATAAATAAAACGTAATTAGAACCAGGTAGCGTGATATTTAATGTTTTGACCATGTGATAGCAATTTTAATTTAAGCTTTATTAATTAAATCAAGTTCTCATAACACAGCTGCATTACACAAACAATATATACACATGTAGTAGCTACATAACTTTTAAGGCTTTCAAATAAAAACAGTGCATGCATATGTAAAATAAAAATAAATGTTATGGGACTAAAAGTTTTAAGATTTATATCAAATATTTTAAATAGATCATGATATATTATATTAAAATTAAGGTAACTAAACATATGAATAGATGATAATGTACAGGAATGATAAAATTAAAATATCAAAAACAGTGTTATTTTTAATCATCATTTTGGCCTTTATCCTCCCCAGACATGAGATAAAGCATTTTTGAAGTGTAAATGCTTTATAAAACAATTTCAAAATACATATAATATATGCAGGATGCCCTGATGTAAAAGATTTAAGGATTCAAAGGCAACAATATGCCCTAATGAACCATCGAGTAAATTAAAATTTTGAAGTTGGTGTGGTTTCAGTCTGAATATGAAGCAAGATCTAAACAAATATTTGAGTTAGATGACTAAAGAGAGTGAGACAAGGGAGGGAAGGAGAGTGAGATGAGAATTTGAGAATGAAAAGGAGGGAAGGTGGAGGGAGAGAAGAAGGAAGGTAGGGACTTGAAGGTTTACAAAGAAATGGGCTGCCAAAATGAATATTGAGCAAACAGAAGAGTGGACCTCATCGCCATAGATAGAGTAAAATGAAGTCTATCACACAGGCGGTGGCAGATTTCCCATTTTTAAATACCCCTCCCCTATTACTAGTCCAATTTAAGTCCTAATGGCTATGAACTAAATTGATGCATGAAACACCAAGTGCATTACTAAACAGTTTTGAGTTAAGAATGTTTTAATCACTGAAAGTATTTGCATGTACCTCACACAGTAAAAGTTCAATGAAAGCCGTACTTTGTATTTAAGCTTCAAAGTGATTCATGATATAACAACATACTGTTAATATGACATGAGTAGGAGTGGGAGTTTACTAAAGGCTAAACATTAAAATATCTTGGATAATATTCAAGGTAGAGAAAAAATGTATAAACATCATTTATAGGTAATTAAATTTTCAATAAGATTGGTTTTATATAATTTTTTGATCAGACTCATGATAAGGGAGATAATTTGATTTTTCAAAGTTCTCCCCCCCCCACTTGTTCAATTTCAGCAGTTAATGAACTTGATTTTTAATTTAACATAAAACATTTAAATATTGAATTTGATAATGATCAAATAAAAATTGTAACTGCTAGAGCATTGGCAGACAAATATTCTACTATATATATACAGTTTTGAACGGACCTCATTTTTGTCATCTGTGTAGGGTCGATGGACATATGAGGAAACTTTTTGAAAATCATCTCATGAGTACAACCTCAATAGCTGATTTCCCTTATGAGAAATCAGCTAAACGAGCAGAGACTAATACTTAGTCCAGCAGTGAGGTTAATACACAACTTAAGAGCTGTCAGAATAAATGGAAATTGATAAGAAATTTATCTATGAAAGCTGCATCCCATATTTTAAAGGAAAATGACACAAAAAATTGGGAAGTATATGACCGAACTTTGGAGCCCAATGAACAATTTTAAAGCCAGTTGTCCTCTTTTTGAAAAAGTCAGGCAAGAAGATCAGCAATATCTTTTTGTAGATACTACAAATAGGTAATAAGCTAGAATCAACAGATACATATGAATCATCAGCACTACTGAATAAACATAGATGAAAGACTGGATAAGGCCCGTTCTTCAGTGCATGCATGAGTTTAAGAGATTCACTTCAGGAATGGGCAAAATAGAAGAGGGCATGGTTTAGCTCGAATAAATCAGTCATGCATAAAAGTGGTTCTAACATGGAGATAGATGGTTAAGCGAACTTGAATTTACAATGAATTTGAGGTCATTAAATGCGTAACAGAACAAACGATTATTGAATAAGACAGACCACATTTAATTAATTATTATTTCACAAACATAAAATAGTTTAAAACAGTGTACATACCGAAGGAAAGAATAATTTAATCCAAAGATTTGTTTACCATAGCTTGGGTGTTGAGAGTGTGGGAATACACTAAACATTCACAACCTGCTTTAAAAACCTTTCAAACTTCCTCTTTTTATTAGTATTTAAGTCTACCATGTCCAATTTACTTAAAGAAATACCAATTAATTAAATTGGACCCATCTTTTTTAGTAACCCTGTATTTAGGAGTTCAATTGGAATTAAGAACCACCACTTCTATAATTTGAAAACACATAATGTATAAATTAGTAGTAAATCAATTTGAATTGTTTCCTTTTTTTTTTTTTTTCTTTTTTAGATATTTTCTTATAATTATTAAGATTACTGCTAACTTAACATAATCAGATCCAATAAATGCTATCATTTTGCAGCCTAAACGTTCTTTCTAATAAACCTCCTAACCTGTTTCGGGATGTCATTAAAACTTTCTAATAAAACACGTTAAATTATTGAGAGTGGACTTCAACAATTTTACTAATGCATTAGCAGCCAAAGGTTATTCTTAACAGAACTAATCAAGCATATGCTGTCTCAAGATGATTACCAAATTCTGAGATTGAAGAAAAGAAAAAAATTAAAAAACTATTAATAGTCGTATACCTTCTTTTTGGATTTTCGATCAGAGTCATCGTGATAGCTACTCGAAGATGATTGTGAATCGCTTGAATCAGATCTAGGTGAAGAGGGTTCATGATGTGATGATTCCTAAAAGAAGGGTGAGAGTTAGCATGTTACAAATAGAGATCAATATTTGATTTTTAAATTTAAAAAATTAAAATTTTTATTTTAATTGCTAATTTTTAATTAATTTAATTTTAAAAATGTTTTATGAGCTTCATAATTAAGTTACCTTGATCTCACAATAATTTATTGGAACAATAAACATAACATGAATTGAAATTAGAAGAAAAAATTAGTTTAAAAAATGGGAAAAAACACATACACAATAAAAGCCTGTTACGCAGGAGCTGCGTAAACTAAGCAGATTTCCGATACGCTAGAATAGTGCTTAATTCTTGAGTTATGACAAAACACATAAACAACAATTGTAGTACGTCAATATTTTAAAAATATTGGTTCTATAACGTTTTCCGAATCAACTGATAGTAATGAAGATATTTTGAATTTTGGAATCCCCCCTCTATCTAAACCCCCACTATTCTGGGTCCGATTTCAGCCAAATACGACCTTTAGTGTTGAATCAAGCAGTTAAAAATGAAGTGTGGTATAAACCAAATAATCATTTTCAGGTAATGATCGAAAAACCGACATCATCACATAATGTATTTGCATATAACTCACAAAGTAAAATTTCAATGAAAACAATATTTGGTATCTAACCTTGGAATTATGTGGTTCATGATATAACAGCTTATTGTTAATATGACATGAGTAGGAGTGGGGGTTTACTGAATGCCGAAACCTATAAAATCCAAATATCTCGGTTAATATTCATGATACAGAAAATATTTATAGAACACCATTTATAGATCATTTAATTTGCAATAAGATTAGTTCTATACAATTTTTCGATCCGATGTATAGTAATACATTTTTGAAATTCCCTTCTCTAACCCCAGCCCTCTCACTGGTCCAATTTCAGCCATTAACAAACTTGATCTTTCTTTTTACATAAAACGATTAAATATCGAGGTTGGTAACAATCAAAACGAGCGCTAGAGTGTTAACAGACAAATATATATATACACATGTAGGTCGCTACAAAAGTTTTGCAATACAGCTTTATTTATTTAATTTTCTCAAAATAATTTCCACCACATTCAATACACTTCTCCATTCGTCAAAATCAGTCGTTAAACCAGCTCTGCCAAGTTTCATCCGGGAGTGAGGCACATTCGTTGTCCCAAGCCCTCAAAAGGTCCTCATCGGTAGAAAAACTTTTTCCTTTCAGCTTCATTTTCACATGCGGGAACAGTGCAAAGTCACAGGGACCAAGGTCTAGACTGAAAGGTTGGGTGCTCAAGAAGTTTCAATCCAGTAGTGGCCAAATACTCGGTGCAAACTCTGGCACAGTGAGGTGGAGCGTTGTCATGGTGGAGGTACCAGGTGTCCATTCTTGACTTTGGTTGCAGGTTTTTCAGGGATCCTATGACTTCAGTGTACCACTTAGCTGTAACTGTCTTCTGTGAGTCCAAAACAACACGCTCTACAATTCCACTTGATCTGAAAAATACAGCGACCATTTTTTTCTTTACAGATCGAGATTTTCTGACATTTACAGGAGATATCCTCATCGTCAAAGACCCTAACTTTGTTTTGAGCCTTATTCGGCACATCATAATAGTATAGCAAAGTTTCATCCCCAGTCACGATGCTATTCACATATTTGGATTGTCTCTTATAGAATTGTTCCAGCATCTTTCGGTACCAAGTCACACAATGATCATTTGCTCTTCTGTCAGACTATGGGGCACCCAAAGACAACAAAGTTTCTTTATCTTTAAATGGTCTTGCAGAATCGAATGAATTGCTGGTGCATGAAGGTGTAAGGTCTCCCTCTATCTGTTGATATGTCACTCACCGGTCTTCATTAAGCATTTTCCTCACCGCCGAAATGTTTTCCTCTATTACAGACGTTCGTGGCCTTCCTTCTCTCTCAGCGTCTTCCAGAGTGAAATTGCCCCTTTCAAATTCTCTGTAATACCCGAATATAGTAGCACGATATGGACAATCATTATTCAATGCGAGTTTCATTTCATCTTAGCATTGATCTATGCTTAAACCACGCTTAAAATTGCCTGTACTTCACTATGTGACCACGATGCCATAGTACGCACTTTAATCTGTCACTGCTAATGAATAACTGAGCCCAGAGATGCGCTGCACGCATAGGCATGTCTGAACACACAGTAACTAGCCGCCACCTGAGTCTTTCTGTTAAGACATTGCAAAACTTTTGTAGTGCTCTACGTATGTATGTATATATATATAATGTACCTCATTCAAAAATGGAAGAGCTTAAATGATAGGAGGATGGGGGTGCACATACTATATATAAGAACATGTTCTTGTATTTTTGGAATGTAAGCCCTATATCCCTATCTCCATACCTCATAACCAATTAAAGATAACAGCATGGTACAATGTCACTTAAAATAATAGACCAGGGTCAAAGGGAAGTAAAAAATACTAAATCTAAACTTCATTAATTAAAAAAAAATGGATTTGGAAGGCATGAATTATTATAAGTAATTAACACATTTCTGATACTTAAGTTTTTAAAATGTATAAACTAAATGAATGTTTAAAAAAAAAAAATACTTTCATCTTAACCTCAAAATTAAAATGTATATCTTAGTTTGATATTAATGAAACCCTGAATGTGTGTCATTTTACATATATTTATCCTATTGGCTACAGAAATATTACAGTTTGAAAAATGTAATGTTTAAGAAGATAGAGGAGTAAGCAACATTCAACATGCAATAAGTATCCTCACTGAAACTGGACTGTTTTCTTAACTTATAATCTAAAATGTACTGAACTGAGATTTCTATGAAAAGTTTATAACAAGTCATTGCTGAGTATATTAGGAAACAGTAGGTGTCAATAAACACAAGAATGATGGGTTGCCAACAGAAAAAATGTCATTATGGAACCAGGTAAAATGTAATTTTTGAAAAAATAATTTGAACTAGCAACATGTAAGAAAATGAACATACAGAAAACATAAAAATTTGACTTATTTTTTCTTTTTTAAGATGGCTGAATAACCAACAGACCACTTGGAATGGATCCCCTCCCCCCCTTCTCGTGAGGCTTGGATGTTCTGGTACTAAAAAAACATTATGCACACTCATATATAAAAAATACTCTTGATATCTTGGTAATATAAATCATACTACCTCACTCATTTCCATAGTTATGTTGTCGTAATTTGCGTCCTGTTCAGTCTGTTTGTACTTCCCTTGTTCCTATACAAATGCAGAATAATTGTTACACAGTATTAATTACAGAATCATTAAAATTATTTATAACTTATCTCAGGATCATCCTATTAAAATATTAAATTTAATGAATTTCTAGTGGTTACAAAATTAGGAAGTATTACTTTTCCAGGCACTCAACAATTTAAATTGGTATTATTTTTTCTTTGTAGCTCTTCTGTCCCACTTATACAAGATAAGATTTATGGCAAGAGTCATTCATTATAATTCCTTTCATTGCAAATCTCTATTCATAACTTCCCCTACATGGACTTCCATAATTGTACCACGTAACATTCATATTTGTTCCTCTTAATGGAGACTAATAACAAAAGTTAAACAGTGGTAGCAAAAAACATTACAAGAAAATATAGTCCATTTAATTTACTCACCACTGACAAACCACATGTTTACCTTACATTAAGAGAAATGATCATACTGCCAATGACGAGTAATTATCAGATCACAACAATTGGCAATGCAATTGCTTCTTTTGATATAAGGTAAATAAGTACTTCATCAGTGAAGAGTAGACTAGAAGTAGTATATTTAGTTTAAACACTGATCTAACTTTTGTTATTTGTTTTTAATAAGATTAGAATATACATATAACACAACCATTATGAAAAAGTATTTTTTTTGGGATTTCTGATTAGAAAATTGGTTTTAAACTTTTTAGTGTAAAAAGGGACCTGATATGTAAAGACCTTGAAACAAACACAACAGGAATAGAGATTTGTAATGAAAGGTGTTTTAATCAATGAAATCTATAAAGAATTAAAATTATTTTGTTTAGTAAAATATTCAATAAAATACTAATTGTCTATAATTTAAAAATTGAAAATAGTTAAGAGAAATAGATGATGATAGTTAGCCATGAATAGTCTAAAGGTTGGATGAATTGATGGGAATCGGGTAGACAGCGATAAAAAGACAATGTAGAAAAAAGTGCATTTATTTCAGGATGTAAGCAGTCTTCTGCTGAACAAACATATTGAAACCCAAAATAAGAATACACAAATAGTTTTTGAACAATAAAACAAATATGTAATACGATATAAAACTAAAAATTAACATAGAATTTGGGTTTTATTTAATTTAAGGTAATATAAAACAGGAATTAACAATGATTATTTTTAATAAACAATGATGACTATTTTCTACAAAGACTCCTTCATTGACATTCTGAAATAAACAGTTTAATTGACCCTAATCTCTTCAATAATTCTGTATTGCTTATTGGAAAACTCAGTACCAAATTAATTAAGACCTCATATAAGGCAAATCTTAAAGAAAAATTTGATAAATTGGCAACAATAAATAACAAATAACCAGTGACAATAATTGGGTCAAGAATATATCTTCAGTGAAAATTCCAACCCCTACCAAGAAAATAATCAGCCTCAGCGATAAATTCACATTACCTAGAAAACCAATTTCATCCCCCAAATAATCAGTTATATTAAATATTGAATATATCCTTTGTAAAGACCATGAGGTTGTCCCCAATTCCTTGCAAAAACTCATCTGCTATTTTCTCACATTTCTCCTTAGAATTTTACTAGCCCTCTGCAATAATAGGACATTTCTTAAGTTAAAAACAGACTCAGGTAATCTGACTGTTCTCATGGACATTGTTGAGTACGTTAGAAAAATGACAGACTTATTTGCAAACCACAACACACATTTGACATTACCCCCACACTCGCAAAATGAATTTAACGGATATATTAAGAAATTAAACTCTAATAAGATCAACAAAACCATATATTAAACTCATCTCCTACAACTCCTAGAGACTCCCCAAAATACGTAAACCTAACAATCCACTCCTATCCAACATTGACTCCTCCTCTCCTAAACTCAGCTGTTCCTACTCACCTCTATCAAGCCCTAAGCCACAGTAAACCTTATGGCAAACAATTCCCTCCAACTTGTTTCCAAACTAAAAGACCAAATGTTTCCCATACATCACATCCTGACATCCTTTGATGTTACTTTTCTTTTCACCAACATCACACTATCAGAAACTCTTGACTTCATAAAGAAGAAATGGTCCTTCATTGAACCCCATACTTCTTTGTTGTTCCATTCCTTTTTGACACACTCTCTCTCAACAACACCTTCAATTCACTGCTAGACTGAATCTATCAAATCCCTGTCTTATCACGATTTACAATAATTTGACAAACCCATGGCACAGCTAAACTCAGGACATCTCATTAATTGCCACTCAGCACATGAGAACAAATGTAGCCCAGAATTTAATTTGTAGTTGTCTATCACTTTTTCAACTTTCCTTCCATTCGCAAAATCTAAAAATTTAAAAAAAAAAAATAAAAGCCAATCCATCTTCTTGAAGAATCAATTTTCTCCCTCAATATAATTGATTCCCTCCTCATATTGAACTTGGATCAGCATTTGAACACAACCCTTTCCTCCCTGCCTTCCCCTATGTTTCGATCAATAACATACATGAAAGTACTTAGTGACAAAATTACAAGTTTCTCAGACTTTTCTATCCCTTTGATTTGGCTTAAAATCCAAAAGGAAAGTTAAGTTTATTAACTTAAATCATTGTACAAAAACTGAAATATCTCATTCCTCATGAAATACACTGTTTCCCAGATACCCTGTGAAACCCCACCTGCAAGGCTGTGTACACATTGGAGAAACAAAAACCGTATTATCGTGCTTATCACAGCACTAACTCTGTATCTCAAAAGAGATATGAAAAAGACTTCTCACAATCATCACTTATAAACACACATCTGACTTTGACGAAACAAGAACCTTGCTACAGACCTCAATCATAAAAAACTCCGCTTAGCTAAAAGTGCACCCATAAATTTGAATCATAACAGCATTAACCAAAAGAACAAACAAGTTATTTCATCCCACTATTCAATATTTTCCATTAAATTTCCACTCCTCAATATCCCATAAACTTTCTGTGTAGCCCATGTACCTGGCCTCCCATCCTCTGTCTGTCCTGCTTTCCTAACTCCACCCCTTCACCTTGGTTTTTCCATATAATCCCCCTCCTGGTTGTTTCAATATGTAGTTGTTAATATGTAGCCCATATCAATGGCCTTCTTCTAGGTATTTACTCTTATGCAATATCAATTTTCCTTTGTTTTTAATTTACATAAATATCTCCTCCACGTAAATTGTAAGGACTTTTTTTTTGTAAAAAAAAAAAAAAGTGTTATAAAAAAAACAAAAAAAAAACTTGTTAATTTCTTTTTATATTACCTAAATTTATAGTCTGCAAATGCATCATTAACTTAAAATAAAACAAAAATTATATATATATATATATATATATATATATATATATATATATATATATATAATCACATGTTTGTTTATTGTTCAAAAATGTGTATGTATTCTTATTTTTGGTTTCAATTTCTTCATTCAGCTGACACAGACTGCCAAGTGTAATCAAAATGTCCTAAAATAAATGTACTTCTTTCTAAGAGAGTGTCTTTCGTCACCATCTAGCTGATTCCCAACTATTCATTTAACCTTTTGTTCAGAGAAAAGTTGTAAATTGGCAAGATCTTCACATTAACAGAAATTAGCTTGAAATGAAAATAGTAATACTTTCAAAATTAACATATATACAAAATAAATAGAAAATATGAAGAGTATATATTAATTATTTACGTAAATCAGACTAAAAAGAATCTCTTTTAATCTCTATAAAATGAAAAAAAACTGTTGTGGATACCATATGGCTTTCTAGTACTCCTATTAAAGTAAATATATAAAATGCTTTGCTATTCTACATTTAAACATACAAAATAATGATATCTCTGTTCCTATGCATCAGATCAAAAAATGTCATAAAACAATTTATAGATATTTTTATGATTAACAAAAAAGGTCGCTTTCATATCTTTTGAAGAAACTTAAAACTTTCCTCTACCCCCCCCCCTTCCTCCTCTATCTCTAATGTCTATTTCGATCAAAACACAACTAAATTTTTCAATAGTCCTAAACATGAAATTTCAACATTCTAAGGCTAGTAATTTTTGAGTTATGTGAGATACGTACATATAGACTTCTTGCCAAAACTAGTTAAAATGGATTCAGGGACGGACAAAATGGATAATTCAGCTGAAATCTGAAAACCAACATTTTTCAAGATTACAATACTTCCTTTACTTTCTATAAGGAAATAAAAAACAAATAAATGATGGCATTGTTTTTGTTTTAAGATAGTTTCCTTATGAAAATGAGGCCATTCATTTAAAGGCAAGTTGCTTTGATTATCTCTCAGCCAGAAATGGGTGTATTTGTAAATAAATACAATTTTGAATAAAATCACATGTGAGGATACTGTGATTATGGTTATGAATATGAATAAATTCCTATTCACATATTGAATATGATTTTGTCTTAACCACATCCACGAATATGATTTTCCTTTCATATTCAATTTTTCTTGATTTTCACCCAAAATCAAGCCGTATTCACAATTTCTTTGTTTAAAAAAGTTCTTTAAGTTATTTGGAAAAATCACATTTTATATTATGATTTTTGCCTTAATTCTGAACACATCAATCACTCTAATGTGCTCTACATAAACACGCAGATACCACGAGTTGGAATGACACATAGATGACTTCATCTGATATTCTACTCTCTTATTCTCTGGTAGCAGAAGCATAATGTTAACATGGCTTCAAATTTAAGCTGCATATTAGATGTTTTGCAATATAATAGTTTAAAATTAAAATTGCATGAGTAGGAGTGGAGGTTTGCTGAAAGCTGAAAACATAAAAAATAAATTACTCAGTTAGCATTTGTTTTAGAGAAAAAGAGTATAGAAAAATATGTGTAGGACATGGCTTTATCATCAATTTTATCATCAAACTATCACAATATTTTAGAGTTATTGTTTCTTTGATCTTACTTCTTCTTTAAGTCCCATTTCAGCAATTAATGAACTTCCTCTTCAGTTTTACATGCAACATTTAAATAAAGATTTTGGTAACGATAAAGTAAAAATTACACTCTCTAGAGGATTAGATTCATGAATGATCAATGATGATGCACCTTACAACATTTAACACATTTTTTCCAAGTAGTATCCGAAGTAAAGTATATGTTGTATTTAAGCTTCTAATGGAGCGTTTTGTGATCAATTAATTTATTCTTAATGTGATTTTTATAACTGCTTTCAGAGCCAAATGTATATATTCTCATTCAGATATTCCATTACACCATTATTTACAATCTTTTCATCTTTCCACCCAAAATGGCGTTTTTGAAATTTTTTTGTCTGGGAATCACAAATGAGTGTATATATGTGTGTGTGTGTGTATATATATATATATAGTAACATGTACATTTTGCAGAGCTATAGTAATCAGTGAAAAGGGCAATTACTAACTATTTGAAAAATCTCGGTTGCGAGAATCGCCAATAGGAGTGCTTCACCAACAGCACAACATATTTGTATATTGGATGTAAAATATCAAATTTAAAGAAGAAGAAATGTTGTGTCAACTGCAAGAAATTATTGTTCATGAAATGAACAAATATGGTTTGAAAACAAAATCAAGCTTTCACAAAATATGTCTTTTTAAAAGGAATCGAAAATATACAAACTACTGCTGGAAGTAAGTTGTTGGTCTGAATAAGTCTTGCATGGAAATATCGTCTTTCTGTGCCTGGACTCTGGAGAGAACACATGGTCTCTGCATGACTCTTATTATTTTTTGTTATGGTCTCTGTCACTCATCTCAAGGAAGAATTTAAGAAACATGCATAATTTTTGAGTACGCTGTGTACACTACTTGCTACTGAAGCCCAGTTTATAAGTCCAGATTTGGCATACTAGTAAATGAATGCCCTGATATAAAAAGGGTGAGGTTAATTGTAACTATTATATTTTTTGTTTACATTCAATATTAATAATTTATATAAACAGCCGTATTTAATTTATAACCAACTGTGTTTTTACCCACTTATGTATGTATGTAGTATAAAAATCAAATTAAGAATAAATTAATAGATCACAAAATGCTTCATCCAAAGCTTAAATACTATATATACTTTATATTATTAACTACCAGTGAAAGATATGTTACAAGTTATAAATTTCGACATCACAGAAAATACATAAATTGTAATGCTCTAGAGAGTGTATTTTTTACTTTATCGATACCCCTCACAATATTTAAAGGTTTCATGCAAGATTGAAGATCAATATCATTAATAATTGAAATTGGATCAGGAGGCATAGAGATGACTTAAGTTGAAGAATCAAAATATCCCTGTTATAAAATGTGACAGATTGATACATAATACCTTTAATAAAGTAATGTCCTATACTTTTTTCTCTAAACACTAACAGAGTATATTTTTGTTTTCAGCCTTCAGGAATGGCAGAGTCACAATCTTTCACATTTTCAATGTAATTACAATCTCCTAATAGAGACATCAGGAAGATAAAGGAAAACAATACATTTTAAGAAGTATATTCCAAAGAAACAAACATTATTGATGAATCAATGAAAAAATTAATTAAAGAAAAAGTAAATACAAACTATTTCTGACATAAGTGAAGCAAATATGATTGAATACATGCATACATCCATACATGCGCACGCACGCACGCACGCAAGCACGCACGCACGCACGCACACACACACACACACACACACACACACACACACAAAATAAAATAAAAAACAAATTTTAACAAATTTGCTGCTGCAGTCTATACACGACAAACTTCACCACTAACTGCACCGGTCCACGGTGTCCGATGCCTCTCCTAACATTAAAATCTGTATCGGACCCAGGGGGCTGATATAGTTTTCAAAGGTAACACTAACTCTTGACAATTCTAGTGAACTAAATGAATGAATTAGCAGAGCCATCTGTCCTCCAAACCAAGAACTAGCAATAGCAAAGCCAGGAGTGGTCCCCAGAGTAAGATGTTGTCTACAGCTAATGTACATTTTTTATCACATTGTTAGCTGTTATTTTCAATAAGCACTCTAAACTTGTAAGCTCTTCTAGGTCAGTAGTTGAACTAGAACATGAGGGTAAATGTTGTCATACCTGTCGGTGAAGACCATCATCAGCCAGTGACGACGTCCCCGGCATCCTATCGTATTTTTCTAGATTAACTAAAGCTACAGGGTCTAAGAATAAATTACATCCAATTCCCATTAAAATATCTCTCATAATAAGCTTGCTACAGCTTTCGTATTTTTGGAGTAGACTGAAGAAGAGGGGCCGTCCTGATAAGACTTGATGACGTTTGGACCCCAGGGACCGATACAGCAGCGAACGTGTTTAAAACTTTATGTTTTGTGCTGTTGAACGTGTTATATAAATTTTATACAAACATATAAATTGGTATAAAAATTCAAAAAAATAAGTCAATACATAAGCAATGTTGAGCATATTAGCTTAATCAAAAGATGTAGCAGCGAAAAAAGCAAATGGTAATGGCAAAATATATATTGCATGGTAAGCCAAACTAAATTACTAACATTAATAATAAAATTAAAAAAACATATTAATAAAAGCTATTTCAAACAAGAAAAGTAACTGAAAAAGCTCTTCAACAATTAAAGGTTTTCTGAAAGTAGTTTTATTCTTAAAAAATTAAAAATTGAGTCTTATTTACCCTAACATCTTAAGAGCAGGTAAAAGCTACCTGAGAAACTAAGTATATTTCAAGATTGCTTCCAACAAATACATCACAGGACATTCAACAAATACAAGTAAAATTAGCATTGGTAAGGTTATAGGAAGAATTACCACCCCACAACAAAGAAGTTAAAACGCCTATGTTTCACACTCCGAAAATGATACGCCATATTATATCTATTTTTATATAATACCTATATAAGGAGCCTACTCTAAGAGTATGCGGCATACAATACTATAGGAAATTTATCACTTCAAAAATGAGGAAATCTTAAAGGACAATCGGTGAAATGATTCAAAAAAGTTATGCTACAATATTGTAGAATGCATTGTTCTTAGAGGTCTAAAGCAAAAAATAGGTACATTGGCAATAAAAGAAAAGTTCTACACAACAGATACTTTTTTCAGGGATGACAAACACGATAATATATAATAAAATTAGGAAAGAAAGATTTAAAACATACAATCATGCACTAAATAATTGCCTCTGAGGTTTATAAAGATTAGCACAGTTCAGTGTGTAGAGAAACCATCAGATGATTATATCAAAATAATAATTTTTATTGAAGAATGGCAAGGAAAACATTTTTAGGTAAAAAAAAATCTAAAAGAAAGAATAGCATATGCTAAGTAATATCCAAATAGGGATGGCATTTAGTATAATTTAGTCAATGGAGAATGTTAATTGTAACATTTCTAGACCAGATGGATACAGAAATGTGTGATGAAAACCCAATGAAGCTCTCCAGTGAGGGTAGTAGAGAGATAGTATGGGAATGTGCTAAGGCTTCCAGAGAGAGGAAATAATATGTATTACATGCAAAAACCTAATTATTTAAACACTGTTAGGGCCCACCTAAGTGCCAGTGCCTAAAAATTGAATTTCACTTTTTATCATGACAATCCAAAATGTAGTTCTTGTTTAGTCAAAGAATGGCTTCTTTTTAAATGCCTACAACTAATTTGAAACTTTACCAATTTTACATTGCGTTAAAATTTGTAGGCAAAGAGTGAAATACAAAAACAAATCTTTGACCCTATAGAAGGGCTGAATGAAATTTCCCCAGAACAAAGGAACTTGTCTAGTTCTTTGTAAATCATTTGCAAGAATTTATTTCCTGATCCCCTCTATCTCTCCTCAATTACCCCTCAGATCCGCTCTCTCACTACTCACTACTCAACACCTTAACCCTTATCGATTCTTGACAAATTATTTTAAATATAATAATGTGTCAGGTTAAACCGCTTTCACCACCCGTTAAGACATATTGAATGCTGTGCCTCAAAACTCCTTGACAATTTCAAGAGTTTTAGATTCACCCATTAGGCGAGGTTTAGCTGTACCTTGTAATCTCATTCAAATAGTTCTTTTTTTACTAAATTCTAATGTTTTGTTTTATATGGAAGGAGTAATAAATTTGCTTTCCCATATGTAGCTATATAACAATTTTATTTATAATTCATTAAGTGTATTATTTCTGCTAGGTTACATAGTATGCTAATTTATTCCTTTAATTTTGGAAATAAATTAATGGAAATTAATTTTTCCAAAAGTAGTGAAAAATTAAATTTAGTATGACACCTTGTAGAGTGTTTTTAACAATGACAAACTGTGCCTCACCTTGATGAAAGTGAACATGCTCATTTATTAAATGATGTAGTTTGCTGAACTAAGGTATTTGAATTGTAAAATTCTGTTACTGTCAATGTTTTATGTCATAAAAAATAATTAAATGTGTGAATATTGTAAAGAATAGAAATGAATATTATTCCCAAGAATAATTTAAATGTGAAAGTATCTTGTCAAATAAATACTGTTTAAATGTAGAGCTCTTTATGGGAAATTTATTACAAGAAATAAACTTGGCGAACAATTATCTCAAATCGTAGTAATAATATCAAAAATCATGTCAAGGATTAATTTCTGCATAGGTGAAATCTCTAAGTTGAATTAAATTTGCAATATTTTAGTAAATTATATTTCTTAAAAACTATATTTGTCTTATATTGAAAAAATAACTTTCAAAAATGAATTAATATAATTACAAAATGCTCAAAAATGTGTGAACTGTATAAACAATAAGTAAATAAATATTTTAGCTCAATAGTACATTTAGGTCTTTTAGGAGGAAGAGTTTTCATTTACTGATACTGCTGACAAATTTATAAAATATTATGAAACAGGTCAAAAGGCGAGAGGAGAGTGTGTGAGGGGAAAACACACACACACACACACACACACACATATATATATATATATATATATATATACTAGCTCAGATACCCGGCTTCGCTCGGGAATTCATTTGAGGTTGAATGGTGATGGTTTATTTTTGGCAAGGCTTTACTTTGCACAATATTTTGACATTTACCCGTTCCAGTGTTTAGGGTTAATACCCGTTGTTGGCATTTGTTAATAAAATTATTTTTTTATGTAAGACTTCACTGTCCTGGATATTGTCATATTTCCCGTCTCCTGTGCATTATGCATAGATTTGAATTATTAAGGAGAAAATATTGACATACATTTGAATTAATTTTTTCAGGTGAGGTACCTGGTAGTTCATATTGAAAAGAAGTGTTGAGCAAATTTCTCTAAATAACAAAATAAACAACTTTTGTTATGTGCATATTTGCCGAAACCCCAATAGGAAATCATTATTTTTAATTTCAGGCCTCCCCTATAACCCCCACTCCTGCCCGTCCCTAGAAATTTTAGTATGGCTTATTATAAGGAAATCGTTAGTATTAATTCACATAGCGAGTTTGGTTTAGTTCGGTTGAGTCTTTTGTGTCAAATAAAATTGTGGACTCCCGCTATAGTTTTTAGCGTATAACTCAATTTATACTTCCCTATACGGCAAAAGTGCATAGAACAAAAGCTACTCTAAATTACAAAATAAACAACTTTTGTTATGTGCATATTTGCTGAAAAAGCAATAGGAAACGAAATATCGCTATTTTGAATTTCAGGCCTTCCTTATAACCCCCACTCCTGTTCGTCTTAGAGAATATTAATATAGCCTAAAGTCTAAGTTGGGCTAGTAGTAATATACATACCAAGTTTCATGAAATTCGGTTCAGCCGTTTATGCATGAAAAGGCAACAAACAAACAGACACCAAAGAAACAAAATGCAGTTATGGTGTCTGTGACATGTGAAACGAAAAGTTATCGTGAAATTTCGCGAAAAAAATCAATGTACAGACAGAGGTTACAATTTTATATATATATATATATATATATATATATATATATAGAGAGAGAGAGAGAGAGAGAGTAGAGTGAGGGAGACATACATAAACACATGCATGCACATGTGCATGAAACATAAACACACAAGAATAAAACATCCCTTATCAAAATCTAACAAATGGTTAAAACCTTGTTTTTAATTGTTAACTTCCAGTTACACACTATCATAAATGTGCCCTTTTTAATAATCTACAAAAAGTACATACAATATATCAGGAGTTGATTAACACAACTGTAAAACTTCTTACATTTAAGATGTATGCACCTTCTGTTTGATAGTGAAGGTTTTATTTAATGCTACAATAAGAAGTTTTAATCCCTGTGCTTCTAAATTTAAAAAATAAAATAAATAAAAATAAAGCTTATCTTTATTTTATTAAATTAGGCATGTAAGATGTTAGGAAAAACAAGTCATAGGGAGGTTTATAATTCAATATTTAGTTTTATTTTCACCAAAATTATTTGTGTGCGTGTGTGTGTGTGTGTCTATATATCATATTTCTAACAATATATCCTTTTTATTAAATTAATATATTCTTGGGTTAAGCATAGTGGCTGGGGCACAGAATGGACAATTTAACAACCTAGTCAAAAATATATATATCATTAAATTACTACCTTCATCCCATTCATAATTTTCTCGTTATATCTGCATTACTTTTCTACTCCATCTAAAAAATAAATACAAAAGATATTCTAAATTTTATTTTAAATAATGGTTGTGATATATGTGACAGTGGTAATTGGAAAGATCAACCATAGATAATCTATATTGATGGATAATAAATGGAAAGGACCAAAAAAATAAATATTAAAGTCAAGTTTCATTCACAATGAAACTTTAACAATTACTGTGAATGTAAATTCATCTAAAGCTGATATAAACAGTCACTGGAATATCCCTTAACTGTTAATTAAAAATAATTCATTTTATTTAGATTAAGCCCTTGGAGAAAGAAGAAAATAATACAACTACAAAAGAAGAAAAAACTTTTAAGGTATTAATTTAGTCTGTTCTTGAAGTCCTCACTAACATTATCCTTCAGGAGACAATACTGTTTTTTCCCAGTATATTCAGAGTGATTCAACTATCCTTGAAAGTTGGATATTTTAATTTGTCTTAAATTTACTGTTTTCACATACTTGCATGGTAATATTATTTAAATATTATATTTCTGTGTACAAAGTATTTATGAATTATTAGGTAAATATTTTCTAATTAATTATGGGCATTTTCTCTTTCAATATTATTTGTACTTTATCAAAGAAAAATATACTTTTTATAAATCTCACATCCTATTCTTAAATAAATAAGCATTGTTTTCATAGATTTATAATAAAGAAAAGCAAAGAAACAAGAGACCAATAAACAAAATATTAATATGTATACACTCGGCAGCAAAAAAAAACTGAACATTTCATATTTTTTTATTTAAAAAGCAGATTATCTGTATTGTGTTTGTTTTTGTGGGGTAATCCGATTAATTTCGAATAAGTATGGTCTCTGCTTATTGAACTAATCCTTCAGAACTAACAGGGCAAGAGATAAGGCTCTTATTTATCTGGAGACTGCTTTACGTGATTCTACTCTCCTAAACTGTAACTGTGGATTTTGCACCTTTGAGCGTCTTTAATTTTTTAACCACGTGTTTTCACTCATTATTGAAGGTTGTTTTTTTTTCCTTCTGGTCTAGGAAAATGGTTCTTTCGGCAGTGAATGTAGCATGAGCTGATGCCTTGGCAAAGGAAGGCCGGAGAGCCTGCTATATCACCCAAATGCTCGAAGTGGCAAGATCTACTATCCATAACGCACTCCGGAGTTACTGGGAGCTATGAGCGGAAGGCTGGAAGTGGCCGGCTGAGGGCCACAAATCGATCAGATGATCCATTTATCGCCCTCTCAGTTTTGAGACAGGCATTTAACCGCTCCTGAGGTTCAGGCTCCAAATCATCCAAAATACTGCCGTCAGCTCGGACACCATACGGCAGAGACTGATAGAGCACAGTCTTCAAGCAAGGCATCCTGCGGCAGGGTCCCAACTCCTGGAAAGGCATTGAAGTGAAAAACGGTTATTTGCCGAACAACATTTCCATTGGACAGAGGAGCAAGGGGCAGCTGTTTTATTCACAGATGAGTCTCAATTTGGTCTGTACCACTCAGAGGGCCAAGACAACCAGGGGAGCATTTCACTCAATGTACTCTTTGCGAGCACTGGCCTTTCAAAAGGCAATAAGTTACGGTTTGGGTAGGAATTAATTTTCATGCCCGTACCGAGCTGATTGTTCTTGATAATGGAGGTCTGACTGCTTGGAGGTACATGAGGATGTGCTTCAAGAGGCTGTAATCCCATTTGCTCCATTTATTGGTGACGAGTTCATTTCAATGCAGGATAATGCTCGCCCCCATACCTCATGAATTGTTACCAAACACTTGGAGCAAGTGGGAATCATAGTTCTGGATTGGTCTGAACGATATCCCGATATGTATCCTATAGAGCATTTGTGGGATAATTTAGGGAGGCGTGTTAGATGTCGTCATTCTCCTCATAGTGATTTAAATCAGCTCCAAATTGCTCTTCGTGAAGAATGGGATGCTGTCCCGGTGGAGTCAAAAATTTAATTTCTTTGATATCTGACAGGATAAGGACCCTTCACAGTGCAAGAGGGGGTAATACCTGATATTAGAAGGCCATCTAATATTAAAAAAAAAATGTAAAAATTATGAATTATTAGGTTTTAAAAAAGTATTAATTTCTTTTTTTGTTACTTTATAATTGTATTTAATTAACAGAAATTATTCGTTTTAAGTTAATTTTGTTAAGATAACCTATAAAAAAACTAATTCATATGAATTAAAAAAAATTATAAGGAAAAATCAGAGTGTCCATTTTTTTATGCTGCCACGTGTATAATATAAATTAATAAAATAAATATAAATCTTTTCATGGTTCTTATATGAAGGTCAACAACTCTATTTAAATTTTTATTTATTTGGAGTCAGCTATTGATGGGCAGCATCATTTTCAATGGTCACTATGAACCAAAAATGTTCACACATGAGCATCAATGATACTTGTTCACAAGTGATGACCCTCAAAAGATGGCTTAAAATAAAATATAAGTGAGGTGATACCCTTCTTATAGAACCCATAGACTTAGATATCAATCTTGGCCAATCAGAAAATTTTAATTGAAAAATATTTTTATAATTTTTAAACTTTACAGAAAGTGCATTTGATATTTTCAAAATTCTACTTCAGTAATGGATTTATTTATACTATTCAAATGGATATTGAATTTTCTCTCCTTAGCTGGACATCATTACTTCCACATTTTGAAAAAGGGTTGAATAAAAAATGTAAAAATTATGATTTAACAGACACTATATTACCTCTTTCCAGAGATACACCAGTGAGGATGTGAAAGAAGTTGAACCCCATAGCTTAATAGTTTTTAAGCTGTACGTGATCTATGGGTTTTCAACCATTATTGCAATCAAAGAATAGATTTGTGGTTAGCTTAACAAAATAGATTACGGATAATTTAAATAATTTATTTCCTGATGCAACTCAGAGGCAATGGAGTGTAATTAATGGGGTTAGTAAAACAAATATATACTAAGGGTTGACAAGACAAATTGATATATAATTGCAGCTCATTCAAACTTCTAGAAAGTGCATGCTAAAAAATAGCTCTATAAATTAATGCTATATACATTCTCCAGTCACATTAATTATTAATTAAGCAAGAACAAAAATCCTTTTAAATAATAGCCCAAAAATCTTAAAATGGTGATTATTTTTTTAAGGGAGCCAGTGACTACCTAAGTCCTTATGAGCAATTGAGAAGTCAGCCACTGTGACATATATACACAGACAAATAATGAATTTTAATTTAAATGTTGAATATAACAATCATAATTAAATGAATTAATATTTATACTTGATTGCATGTAAATAATAGATAAAACAATAACATAAATAGATAAATAATATAAATAATTTTAAACATAGTTCAGCTAGAGATCAAAAAATAAAAAGCTAAACATTACCTACATAAATAAACAGTACACAGTCTATACTGGGTTTGCTTAAAACTTCAGACCCAATTGTGTTAATCTTTTGGATAGTAGTAGATTTGATCAGCATCTATTAATCTTTTGAGATTCAAGAACTCTTAAGTAATCAAAAATAATAATAACAGTCATTGACCAAAATAACTCTGGGATTTATTTTTTAATCTTTCATATCACATGGAACTCTTTATTTGGGCTTAGCTGCAGTGAAAATGATGTGTTTTTTTTCCTTTCCACAGTGCTGCTAAATGATTAGTAAGTAAGCTGCTGAAAACAAAAAAATACAAAAGTCTGCATCATAGAATAAATACTGTATTACAATTTCCAGATGCTTAGTTCATTCTCAAGGGATTTATTGTAATATTTACCAAAGTTTTGAGTTATAACGGTTAATTAAACATTCATATTGCACATCAGCATCTTAAATTCATGATGCCAAAATAAGTAAACCTTTGAATTAAACGGCAAAGTTTAATATGGTTAGGTGAAACTCAAGTACTTATTTGGAATGCAAATCTGAAGTCAGTTTACATGGTCATGCAGAAGTTTGCCTCCCATTATTAGGACCTTGTAGTTTTCACTCTTTTTGAAAAAAAACAAAAAAACATTGTGATATTCGAAGTAAGTTTAAAAGGCAATAATTACTTTTAATAATAAATGCTAAAATAAGGGTGAATGATAGAGTAATTGGATTTGCTGTATTACTCTCTTGCCTATGTTAAAATATTTTCTACTCTATACTCCCATTCATTCTCCTCATTGGTACATCCTTTCCATCTAACCAGCTTCATTTTAATTTGCAGTCCTTTCTCTCTACAAAATAGAACTACTAATAACTATTAAAAGCAGCATAAACTAGTGGATACTTAACTTTGTTACATACATAACATTATGGCTGTATTAAATTGGTTCCAAGAAAAAGAATACTTAATCTTTAATTTGTTTCATTAAATCATAACAGGTAAAAAGTTTGAGTCATACATATATAATTGGGATCTACAAATGTCTATCTATATATACACAACTATAACGTACAATTACAATCTGCAGGATCAGTGAAACAAATGTTCTGTAGAAAGTTTGAAACAAATGTCAAAACCAAACTTGTCATAATAATAAACATTGTTTCCTGACTTCACTTGTGTTTCCAGTCCAAAAGAGAAGCCTGTCACATGCTCAAACATAGGAGTTTGTGTTTTGGATTGTAAAAACAAAACCCTTTAAATTTGACTTTCTGGAGCAAAGACTTTTTCTAACAGAGGTCCACAACATTCTCAGGTTGTATGTTAAGAAGCCTACTTCCTGAAGAGTTCAAAACAAAAACTTATCTTTTGTTTGTACTCAACTTTATGCTATCATATGCTCTCCAAAGAAGAGGCATCTGCAACACAAATTTGTGCTGTGTGAAAACGTTTGCCCTTATCCCGAAAAAGAGTGATACCTCATATGCCTAGTTGAAGAACTTCGAAAGTCAAAACAGAAGTCATAACCAAACTTACATATATAGCTATAAACATTATATCTTGACTTTAACGATGACATATTTGTTTTTTATTAAAATAAAATAACATAAAAAAAAAGAAAGAAAACGGGAAGTATCCTATGTATTGAAGCAAATGCACTCAACTTCCAGGGCATGTTGTGCAAATACTACAACAGTGTATAAGTTTAAAAATTTGATAAATAGAAAAAGTTCAAACATTTAAACATATATACCACAGTGACTTGTCTTAATAAAATTGTTTTATTGCTATTATTATCAACTGAGTAAAAAATGAAATGTCCAAAAACGTTTCGCTAGAGTTAGAGAGGAGACTATACTACAACCTGGAATACACTAAGTAGGGGAGTGCACGGCCTCCCCCCCCCCTGATTTGAACGAAACTTTTTCCGTGTGTAGTATCTAATGAAAAACAAATTCAGTTAAAGCGAGAGAACGCACTTCTCAAGCGTTCGTCTAAAAAACACTGCTCGTATTTCATTGAACAGAATTGCAAAATATCATCTAGAGAGGATTGTATTAAAATTCATTCTATTCTTTAACACTATTGTCATCCCCAATAAAATTTTTAGCTTGCTGATAAAAATATATGTCAGTGATGCAAGGCCAAGCATATATATATATATATATAAATATTTGCTCTTTACGCATTATTTTTGGATCCACATATTTATATATGTTTCACTACATACATAAATATGTGGTGTCACAAACATAAAGATACCGAACTTTAGAAATAGACTGTTCCTCTAGAAAACATGATCTATAGCAAAGATTGTCAATAATTAACTATGTAGCTCTCTAGAACTCATCTGTGATATTTTGTGAGACCCTTTTCTTCGCAGACAACTTATGTACTCTGATAAAGCACCAAGAAAAGATAAAAGAAATAGCATTTTATGCCCCCCCCCCCCTAACTTGAAAACATCTGAACCATAGGTGAGAGCCCATCTTCTCTTCATCGCCCTAATAACTATATCCACCAATCTTAAAAGCTAAAGCCATTAACCTTGCCTATGTGCTCAATATGGTTGAGCACCTTGTCGAAAATTTAATTTATTCATTGGGATCTTTCATAGCCTATTGCTAATGAATTGAAACAATGTCATTTAGCGATTGGGACATGGGAATTACATTTTGATCTTGTCAAAGAACTGCCAGGTATAGGATGATATTTAGGCTGTTCTTTTACTACAATTTTGCAGGTTAATGTGATGTTTTTATTAAAGCTATTAAAATAGTTAAATAAATAGCTACCTCTTTGTTAGTCAAAGGCTAGCAAAATATTATGAAAAAATGAGAGTAAATTAAAATATTTATAAAGAAAGGACAGACATAATATTGCTTTTCCATGTATTTTCAGAAGTAAGGGGCTTAAAGATAACCAATAGCTATGCTAAATTTAAATTAAAAGTAATTTATAATGTGATTCCGAAAAAAAGGCGAGAGTTTAAGGAAAAAAATCTTTAACCACCAAAACAACCCATGAAAGGTTAGGCCTGCCTTGTGGCTGATCATGGGATGCCAAGTGGTCAACTTGAGTTTCATTCCTGGTCATAGTGTGATGTTACTACAGACCAAAGATGGCTAATAATTGCCTCACGATGCTGACTGGGCACGAGAGAGCAGATAAAAGTCTAACCTCAAAATCCGAAGAGTGCAGAGCTAAAAAATTAGTGTTTGATAAAGAAGTTTGAAATTGGAACCTCTAACAGAGAAGCCCAATCTATGCCACTGGACCACCACCCCAAGAGTTAAATTAGGTTTGAAAATTAATTAAAGAGTTCCAGGCAAAAAAGGATCTTAAGGTCTCAACCAAGCCCTCTTTATTATTTTCAACTAGCAAATGTTTCGCCCTCCTGGGCATTTACAATGCAATATTTAAAAATTACCCTTCTAAATAACTATAATCATAAATCTCAACAGAATATAAAAACCCTTATGATAATCAGCCTTAAACCTTAAAACAATTTTAAACCTACCCATTAAGCTGTCAATGAATGAGAGTACCTACTGCATAGATTAATGTAAACATTTAAAGAAGGCTGCTTGTGAGTCTAAACAAATCAATGAATTCCTAAATTAAACTAAACCAAGTACTATAACAACAAAATGAAAACAAACTGTGGATTATTCAAATTTAAGTGAAATATTTTAAAATTAAATAATAACAGAGGGTGTATTTCACTCTTAAGGTCTTTCTACAACTCAAGCATCTCCAAGTGCTAAAAAAAAGTGACAAACAGGTTTGAATACATAAATAGGAATGAACTAACTAAAAATTGGATGCTATAATTCAAAATAGGAAATAGACAGAGCGTAAACATTCCTAGACCTTTTACACTGGGCTAGTATTTTACATTTTGGTATAACAAGTAATACTGGATTACAGCAAATATAGCAAGAAAAATTAAACAAAACAAAAACAATAAACAGTCTCGAATAGTTATAGCAAATTCTACAAAGCGTCTAAAGTGAGTCAAGTTAATGTGGCATAAATAGAAACACAAAAAAATAATGATATAGGTATCAAAGCTATAGACTACAACTAGTAATCAGATTACTCAATTAAATAATAGCTAGAAGATACAATAGAATTCATAAGTGCCTTGCAAAATTCTAATTTGTTTGGGACAAAATTATTCCTATCTCTTTTGAGAAACAGATTAGACCTCAATTGAATTGTCAAGGGGGAAAACATTAAAGCAATGACAATGGAATATTACAGTTTCTAAATCGAAATTGTAACAGTCCAAAACAAACAACTGAAGCATCCCCAAGGCTAGATGGTCTGAAAGAGGAAAAATATAATTAAACTAATGTTACTTACGACAATCACAAACGAACCTCTGAAAAACGTGAATCGCTTGTCTGATACTCTTCATCACTAGCATAGTTTTCCAGTGTGTTCATGGTGATAAATAGCCCTATAATATTTTGAATAAGGTCAAGAGAAAGAAAACAAAGCAAAGGGAAATTAAGGCGGCATCGAAAGGGAGACTCTGAATCACCTTAAAAGATATAGCGTCTACTCGTAGGTTCACTTTTGACACTTATAATAAAGACTATATAAAACGGTGTTATAAGTAGCGGCGGGGGAGCCTACCATACTCCCCTTCTCAATCTTCCATATAACTCGCCGAGAGATTGGCCCACAAAGAGCTCACAACAGGAGATAATCATAACACAGTAGCAACATTCATCCGCTAAAGCGCTAGAAGCCAACCACACTACCTATGTAAGTTTCTAAACGCCCAATAGAACGAAACGAAACTTATAACTAATATTGAACTCTGAATTCGACATTCCACGAGCAAAGACTTATGATTTTTTTAAAAGCGGATTTCGCTTAAGGTAAATCAGCTATAGGGTGGTTCCCTAAGTCCGTTGGGTTTATGGAAGGTGAAATAATTTTGTTTTAAACAAAGAATCAATTGTATTCAATAATGTATTCACCATTTTAATTAATGACCTCTTGCCATTTTTCCAACAACTTCATAATTCTGTTCTTGTAAAACGTCTGAGGCTTAGAAGCGAAAACTTCATCGAGATTCGTTTTTATATCTCTCTCAACAGCAAACAATTTTCCATTGAGGCTCATTTGGAGAGAGCGGAACATGTGTTAGTCCGGAGAATACGATGGGTAGGGCGAAGCATCCCAGCCAAGTTGCGTTAATTTTTTCTGTGTGATTATTGCGGAGTGGGCTCTAGCGTAGTCTTGGTGAAAAACAACACCTTTGCAATTGATCAATTCTGGGCCTTTCTGTAGCAATGCTTGGTTCAATTTCGTTAGCTGAGTGCAGTAGACCTTCGAATCTATCGCTTTTCCCTGTGGAATTATCTCGTAAGACAGAACACCACGATAATCTTACCATTTGGACAGCAAAATCTTTTTCGGGTGTAGACTGACCTTCGACGGCCCACCAACAGTTGTCTACGATCTTCTACGCACTACTTTTTCATAAATAATCCACTTTTGATCGTCTGTCACTAATCGTTTGAGCAACGAGTCTCTTTCATGCCGGTTCAGGAAAGAGTTACAGATTGATATACGGTTTGCCAGGATTGCCTCATTCAGTTTGTGTGGCATCCAAGAAACGTCGCCAAGCTGTTTTAAATATCTATGAACGGTCCCTAAACCTATTCCTATTGTTTTCGTAATTTCTCGTACCTGTTGCGACGTATTTTGCTGAATTAGGACCTTGATATCACTCGAATCAACCTCTGTTGGCCAGCCACTGCGGGGTGAATCATCCAAACTCGTGTATCTCCAGAACGAAACTTGGCAAACCATTTCAGTGTAGCAAATTCTGTTATGGCTTCGTCTTTTTACACGCCAAATATCTTTCGGTGGGCCTCAAATCCTCTTGCTTTTTTTGAAAAAAAAAAAAAAAGAAAAAAAGAAAAATATGCTGGAAATGCACTTCATTTTCTGACATGTTCACTGCGCTGTAGACAAACAAAACTGATTCCCATTAAACCAAACATAGTTTATATTCGAAGAGTGAACATTGATCTTTCCAATAAGTGTCATTAAGATCAGATAAGTTACGGAGAACCGGAGATATATGTAAACAATTCGCATTACTGACAAAAACCGAACGAACTTATGGAACCACCCTATATTAAGGTTGTACTCATACCGCGATTTTTGATTAATTTCCTCAAATATCCTTCGATCGACGAAATGAGGACCGTTCTAAACTATGTGTATATATATTTACACACACACATATATATATATATATATTAGTGAAAATGTTTTCGATCCGGTTACGATTATATATAGTATCGTTGGTGTTTGTTGAGGTTTGTAGTCAATATTGATGAAAGAAGTTTTAGTCTTTGCCAATATTTCGAGTTTATTTTCTCTTCTTCAGGACTGTAAAACAAGTACTACTTTACATATATTGCACATTGTTATTTGACTACAGAGTAACAGAGTGGTGTTCATGTTATTTGTACTTACCAAGACTAGAATTACTTAACTACTATGCTAAGTACAAATAACATTAACACCAATTTACAATGGGGATGGCTCTCCTTCATGAATTAGTTTCACATTTCTACAAGATGGATGGTTATCAGAAATTCTGGGGGCTACATCGGGATTAAATCTTAAATTCTCTTTTGAATATAATAAATTAATCTTATTTACTGAACCCTCTTTACCAATGCCGCAAAACATTGAAGCATATTAAACACAAAAAATCAGCAAGAATATATTAGTGAAAGAAATAATTAATTATTAAGAAATATATGTTAAAGGTCATTTAATTTTTAACATTCAAAATTACCTTATTAGGCACGTAGTATAATTTTAAACGATGAAGTAATATAATATTAAATGATATTACTTTTCTAATAAGCAAATTTTAGAAGATGTGTAAAATATAATTAAAAATAACTATATTTTAATAAAGAGGCTCACAGTGTTGGACAAGTATTAGTTTGGGCTAACGAATTATAACTACAATTAATTTAGTTCCGCAGGGAAACCTGAGTTAGATGAACCAATTCATGAAGAATTCCAATGTAATACAGAAATTGAAGGGGTCTAAATTGTTTACTCAGACCGAGCTTAACGACTTGGTTAGGAATCTCGGATTAACGACAGAAAATGCTGAATTGCTAGCCTCTAGGCTGAAAGAAAAGAACTTGTTGGTAGTTGGAACCTCCACTAATGTGTATAGGAAGAGAGAACTACAATTTTCCAAGCATTTTAAACAGGTGGATGAAGAAAATGTAGCGTTTCCACCAGGACATTAAATTAATATAAAAACGCTACCAGGCCGCAGGAACACGAACATGAGGGGGATTACTGTTAGTCATTTCAACGAGAAGTTCAGCAAACGGCTCATCGCTGAAAAAGCTACGCAAGAAGCTTCAACGAAGAAAGAGAAGAAAGTATAAACAATTCCACCTGACAACTGAAACCTGTAGCAAATTGTATTTTGTTATAAGTAGCCTACTGTAAATACAAACCATGCATAAAATGGCGTTTCATTAATTTTCCCACATACTGAATAAAGATTTTGTACAATTTGTTGTATTGTCAGTCGTTAGATATCGCAAGCTAGTAGAGGATGGTTGGGTATCGGCTAAAGAATGGTTTCTTAATTCTTCTTATAGAGAATTTTATTGGACGTGCTTACAAGCTTCGGGCAACCTTTTATGTTTTTTTTTTCCATTATTGTTCAAAAATTAGTTCACTTTTCTTGTTCTGTTCATTATTTAGCTCTGAAGAAGGGGATCAATGGTGCCCGAAACTTGTAAGCCCGTCCAATAAAATTCTTTATAAAAAGAATTAAGAAACCATTCTTTAGCCGATACCCAGCCATCCTCTACTAGTTTAAAGGTTTTGTACTATAGAATAAATACCAGATTGCTCGAAAACTACGAGTGATACAACAAAACCAAAGCCAGGTTGGGATCCAGCACACAATTAAGTATAAGGATCAGATAGTAAGGTAAAAAGAAGTTTTTCAAAACATTTTTTTGGGTGAAAGTGTATTTTAGCCCCCCCCCCCCTGGTGTCGCACGATGACGGCGGCCATTTTGTTTTCTAACTTTATGTTTTTTAACACCTTACAATTTCCAGAATACGCCATTGGTGGTTTACACCGAGGGTGGGGGGTTTTGTTGTTCTAACTTTATATTTTCTAGCACTTTAAAATTTTCAAAATACGCCATCGGTGGTTTTAAGC
Source organism: Riptortus pedestris (assembly GCA_019009955.1). Classification (NCBI taxonomy): domain Eukaryota; kingdom Metazoa; phylum Arthropoda; class Insecta; order Hemiptera; family Alydidae; genus Riptortus; species Riptortus pedestris. The sequence goes on from CM032233.1 coordinate 86,637,510, forward strand.
GAGGGCGGGGATTATAACGAAACAAGATGGCGGCGTAGGGGGGACTAAACTGCTCTTCAGCCTTTTTTTGTTGGCCTGTGCTATCTTCAATAATCCTCTTATCTTGTAGTTTTAAGCTTTTGAACCTCTGAGGTTGCTATCGATTATAGTAAAACGATTTTAAAGTTGTTCGTGCCGCCAATCTCAAAGGTTGCGCTTGTTTTCGGGTTTCGTTTACTAACGGTAGAGGTATTGAGTGTATGTCATTTATGTTAATTAGGAGAAATGGAGAGGGAGAGTGCAAATGAAAGTGACAGTGAAGGTAGGGAGAGCGTGGCCTACGATTCTGACTTAGATCCCGAGTATACTTATGAAGAGAGCGAAGAGGGCAGTTTGTCTGCTCATGAATCAAGATCATTTTTATCAGCCGGCCCCTCTAGTCTGAGACCATTGGATCTCTCCGAGAGCGAATCCTCTTCAGACGATCCATACCCTAAAAAGGGAGAGCCTTATTATGATCTTTCCCCAGAGTATTCGTTTGGACCCACAAACTATGATCGGGTAGACACAAACAATGATGGGGGAGACACAAACTATGATTTCTCTAAAATCTTAGAATTACAGACCAAGATTACCGAAGCTCGCCAAGAGCAGGACAAACAGTCTGTTAGTGCTGTCAATACTCCGCAGTGTAAGCCTGAAACTGAGGAATGCAATGTATCTGAACTTTTGGCTCGTGGGGAAAAGAGCTCTCTTGTCGAAGAACAATCTTTTTCGGAATCTGAAAGTGAGAATGAGGAAGAAGAAACAGCAAAAACTGTGACTATTACTCTTCAAAATCCGACAGGCACCAAGGAACTGAGTAGAAAAAAAAATAGGCTAGCCAAATTCCAAAGACATCTCCAAATTGTCAGGAGAGAGAACCAGCTTTTGTTACACAAATTCCATCTTCTGTGTATTATAGCTCATGGTAATTTTTTGAATTCTACTATTATCAACAATGATTCACTTTATGGTTACCTTCTTTCTCTTTTACCAGAAGGCTATGGTCCTTATGAAAAAATTACCCCATCTTATATAAAGAAACTCATGAATTGGTTTGTTAAGACTTTCGATATTGATATTACAATTCGCCGAAGTGGTCAAATCTATCTTGAAAAATTAGAGTTGGCTGTTTGTGAAAAGAAAATTAAAACACTTAAAGATGGCGTGGTACTATTTGTCTCACTCCTTCGAGGATTGGGACTGATTGCTAGGTTGGTTATTTCTCTCCAACCTACATCTTTGAGAGTAAAGGAAATTTCAGATACTACAACAGTCGATCGAAAAAAGAAAGCTGCTACGTCTAATAAAGCATCTACACATGATGCAGAAAAATCTCCAAAGAAAAGTGTGCAAATGCCAGATGAATCTCAATCTTCGACTGCTGGAAGAAGAAAAGGGAAGCAAAATAAAGCAGGATCAACTTCAAAAACTCCTTCCTCAAAAACAAAAACTCCCCTCACAAAAACAAAAACTCCCCCCTCAAAAGCAACTGGTGGAAAACAGAAAAAGATGGCTTTGGCTAAAACTCGAGGGAAAAAGCCAGTGGAAGTTTTATCATCAGATAGTGATGAAGATTCTCCAAGGGATGAGACAAAGTGTGGCATTGATTATTGGGTAGAAGTATATCTTGAAAAAGAGGAGAGATGGATTTGTGCTGATATATTAACGCTTAAGGTTGATTCACCAAGTAGCATTTATGTAAGTATATTCCTAGTATTTAAATGGTATGAATTCTTAGACCTCAGAAATAATTTCCAGTTATTCGTAAAATTGTATATAATCTAAGAACTAACGATTTGTATATCTTTAAGTATTATTGTAATCAACCAATTAATACCATATAGACTTGGTTAGAGCAGGATTGAAAAAGAATATGTTTTAAGATTCAGAGCTTTGTAAATATTTGTTTAATTTTTTTCCTCTTTACAATAATTATTCTGGAAGTTGTGAATTTGCTCTTTGGTTTTACATTAAATCTTTAAATAATGACTTTAGCAATGATCAAACTTTCAGTTTTCAGCCTTCAGCAAAACTTCTACACATGTTACATAAAAAATATTCTGTTAACTAATAAACCACATTTTTTTAATGTTTTCAAGAGACCTTTATTACACGAGATAGTGCAAATATGTTCTGGTGACCCCCCCCCCCCTGTTCTTGGACTACAAAAATTTGATTGGTTGACATAAAAAATTAATCTGATTTGTTATAAATTACAGTAATAGATATAGCAAATAGTTTTCAATAAAATAAATGCTACAATGTTGACTGCCCTGTTTGTTTACAATTCAGACGCTTTCCGTAGCAGATATTATTAACTTGTAAATTGACTGAAAGATTTCTTATTACCGTTTATATTTATTCACTTAATATTCACGGTGGTGTTGTGTTACCAGTATGTAGATTTATCTATTATTAAACTTCATGAGGGAAATCTGCTTAGTTTACGCAGCCCCTGTGTGACGGAATTTCAATTTATTTTCTGAACATTCTTCCCCTTTAATAGTCAAATATGTTGCTCCAAAAAGAGTTGGGTAGTTTAAAAGAATAACCAAGACTAAATAAAATAATAAATATAATACGAATAATATTCAAATTAATCGCAGTAATATTTATAAATTACAAAAAGAAATCTTGAAAAAAAAAGTTTACAATTTTTAAAAACATATTTCAAATTCATTGGTATTTTAGGCCCGCTGCACACAACCAGTGTCATATATAGTTGGATGGTTAAATGACAATACTCTTAAGGACATCACAAGACGATACATGAGCAGTTGGTTAATGAAGTCAAAAAAAACTAGAGTGGACGAAGATTGGTGGACAGCAACTTTGCAACCCTTCCGAGGATGTAATACATTATTGGATATGAAAGAAGATGAGCTGCTTGATGAAAATGATTCCCACATACAGGAACCAATGCCGACAAAAATATCTGCGTAAGTGATACAACATCTCATTCTTACCTATCAAATTAGTGTATTGCATTCTTAACCTGATTCTGCTCTCTTTTTTAAGTAGCTTATCACTTGCCTCATAATGCCCCGAGAATATTTTGCAATATTCTGAAAAAAAAAGAGTAAAATCCCCTCAGGATGTAATATCTATTGATCATATTTATGGAATTGAAATAAATAAAAAAACAAATTAATAATTTTATTCATCATTATTTAATTAACTTTTTTTTTTTTTTGGAGTAATACATTTTCAGAAATGGTCTGATTGTGCATCCATGCCTTTTAACTAGCCTTAGATTCATTTGTAGGATGTCAATATCTCAATTTTACATGTAAATATTATTCTCTTAAATACCTCGTTGGTGGTAGTTTGTGTTTAATGCTAATGCATTTTCATCTGTACTTATGAGTTTCCATAAAGTGTTGGTTTAATCTAGTTATTTCTAAGATCTTTTTAGTGATTTATTATTGTAAATAATATATAAATATTTCTTACATTTTGCAGATTTAAAAATCATCCATTGTATGCTTTACAACGACACTTACTGAAATTTGAGGGTATTTACCCGTCAGATGCTGCACCTTTGGGTTTTGTCCGAGGAGAAGCTGTTTATTCCCGTTTTTGTGTTCATGAGTTGTTTTCACGGGAAAAATGGATTCGACAAGGAAAATGTGTCCGAGTCAATGAAAAACCTTATAAGATTGTAAAATCTCGCTCTAAAAGTGATAGTGTAAGTTTATATCCTTAATCATCTTGATCTATAAAAGTCAAAGATACATTAATATTAGTTTCTTATCTATTCCTGAAAGCTGATCTATTTTAAACTTATTTAATTAGGTTTTATTTGCTCATTAAAAAAAAAATTATCTTCAAATTGCCTATTGATTGTGCTATTTTATAGATTCTATTTGACTGTTTGATTTCAATATAATCACCTCTTGATGACAAAATGAGGCTTTTAATTTTAAATTATTAGAGCTGTTTTTGTGTTTAAAAAAGACAAAAGAATGTGATGTGGATAACTGCATGACTTCCATGTGCTCCTGTTGAATTTAATAAACAAGATGCTTATCTGCACCTCATTCAAAATTATTTCATTTGAAAGTGATATTTAAGTCAACTTCCTAATCTTTTCCAGTTCACCCCCAGCAAACCAACTCAAATTCTTATATAAAATCAATTTTATATCAATAATTTTTTTCGATCTCACACCCTGACGGCGGGAATTGCCAAAAACGACAATACGCCACACTTTATCAGACTATTTTTTAATTATCCTAAAAAAAAAAAAATGATTGTATCAACCAATACATTGATACATACTGAAGGCTAAATTGTCTTAAAAATAAAGACCTGTAAAAAATTTGAAGTATTAACTGAGGTAAGGTTTGCCATCTAAACTGTTTTTTTGACTAGATGTAGAAAAGCCTGTCATGTGTGTCTCCTTGTCCGGCTGAGGTAGCTGAAATTATGAAGACAGGTTCATATGAGAAATTTAATTCGCAATGATTTTCCTCGCCCTTTGTTTAATTTGTCAGAAAACGTAAAAAAAATCACACTTTTTCAAACAGATCTTTATTTATTTCCTTGAAGAAGCATTTCAACTGATCTAAATCATTATTAATATTTTACTGGCAATGCATCGTATGCTACCAAATTTTTATGCCCTGAAAGTGTACCAGATCAAAACAATCACCGATATAAGATCGTTTTGAAATTTAATTTATATATGAAACCGTCATTGAAAATATGCCTTTCCATTAGGAAATTCCAAAGTTAGGTGCACAACTGTAAAAGGTTAGGAAGTTGAATGATTTTCTTTGAAATGGATGATAGGACACCTTCTGGTTATGCATTGAGAATGTGTGCATGCATGTTTTACATTTATTTTGTTTTCAATATTATTAATGGTTTTCATAATAGGGTTTAGGGGGAAATAAGCCTTTAGAACTTTATGGACATTGGCAAGTTGAAGATTATATTGCTCCACCTGCTGTTGATGGAAAGGTTCCTAGGAATGAGTATGGAAATGTTGAAGTTTACAAACCGTCCATGGTCCCTGCTGGAACTGTTCATTTACAAGGTATACTTCTGTTTTTGTATCATAATTTAACTGTTGTTCTTATCGGATTATTAAGTTTGTTTTTTTCTTTTTGTTTCTAACTGAATATAGTTTATATCAATATTTAATACACTTTTACATTGGATTTTAACCTATTTAAGGACCATAATAGTCATATTTGTCATTTAAGAAATCAGCTATTGATGTACTCATAACACAACATTTTCAAAAAAAAGTCTTCAAGTGTCATCGGTTCGAACTAGAAGATGTTGAAAATGATGTTCTTTAAATTTATATGCACAAACTCACATGCATGCAACCGACACAAAACACACACATGTAACTCATACTCATTCAAGGGCTGGCATTGTAGACCTTAAGGTCTTTAATCATTCCCAAAGTCATTTGTAATTCCAGTTTTATTGTAATGGGTGATCCCCTTCAATCAGTGAGAACCTGGAATGAGTAGTCTCCAGTTGAGGGAACTCTTTATATCCTGAGTGACCAGTGGTCATACCACTGTTGACCAGCTTGTCTGTAGTCAAATGTAGTTTTGGAAAGTCTAAGTCCTATATATGTATATATTTGTGTAATAACACTTTAGCGAACACATTTTGTAAATAGGTTTGCTGCACTACAGGGTTAAGGGATTTTTTAAATTTATTAAAGCAAAACTACTGTTTATCAGCTCTTTAAATAATGTCTTATTTTAAATATAAATGTGTCAAATTCGAGTATATTTATACATTTATTCTTTAATTGTTTTGTTTAGTTCCTGGTCTACTTAAAATTGCTCGTAAATTGGATATAGACTGTGCTCCTGCAGTTACTGGTTGGGAACATCATGCTGGCCGCAGTCACCCTGTTATTGATGGAGTTATTGTTTGTAAAGAATTCCAAGATATACTAATGGATGCTTGGAATGCTGTAAGTTCTTTTCTTTTTTTTTCAATATTTTATAGAATGAATGATTTTTCTTTATTTTCAAAACAAAAGTGTGCAGTAGACATTACATATAATCGATGGGATAGGTAAGGGATTTTTATTATTTTTACCAGATTTCCATATGGGAAATCAGCTGTGAGGTTACATTCATGACGTTATTATTCAAAAATGTCTTCAAATGTTCACCAATATTACTATAAAACGGTAAAAATGAGGTCTATTCAAATTTGATTTATGTATGTGTGTGTATACAAATTATATATTGCCTCACGAAGTACCCACAGCCACCGAGTTCTCAGCATTCACCAGTATATACAGTTCACAATGAAGATAGAAGGGAGTCTGAAGCTGCCTTTTTTATGTACCTGTAAGAGAGAGCTATCTATACACTTGGTCATGTACAGAAAACCTATGCACACCAATGAGTATCTACAGGTAATTCATACCGTTGCCCATCTCGAGAGAAATATAGTAATAAGTACGATAATCACACAGGTCTGCGACTAAAAATTGCAAAGACTTTGTAACATTTTCTTATAGATTTTGACCTCGCAAAAACAGGAAAAATATTCAAAAAGTTCTATCACATAGGTTTTTATGTGTTTTGCGATATTTATTTTCATTAGTAATAAACCTATGTGGTTTTTTTAAATTTAATAATTGATAATAAAAACTTAAATTTAAAAAAATTACAATGCTAACTATTCTTTGTTACCACTTACAGTACAGCAGATTTTGTGTTCATTCGCGTTGAAACGCTTTTAATTGATAAAGGGGGAATTTAGCTGGTGGGACTGAGCAGGTTTTAACTCCTGGGCGCTAGAAGCAAATGTAGACAATCTTATTGTTCAGTTTTATTGTGTTGCGACAAGTCAAATGAAGAGAAATTCTCAGTATACATACTGCTCAAGTGAACGGTGATGTTGCTTCTGTCTAGTCATGGCTGCAAGAGGTTGTGTTATTTTCCCAAACAGTTTTTTTTTATACCTGTTACACTATTAAAAGTCAACAGAGGAACATAAGTCATTTTGTGAGAAAAGTTTATTTTGCTTACTTTAAGTTAAAACTTGGTGATCAAAATAAACCATGAGCCCCGCATAAGGTGTGTAGAAGGTATGAAGATCTTCTTCGTTTGTGGTTTAAGGGTAAGAAAAATGCATTTCGATTTGGAATTCCTATGGTATGGCATTAGCAGAAAAACCATATCACTGATTGTTACTTCTGTTCAGTTGACGTAAAGGGATTCAATCCAAAAAACAAGAGAAGCTTAAGTTATCCTAACCTTGACTCAGCTATACATCCAGTGGCCCATAGCTCTGAAATACCTATCCCACAGCCACCTTCCAGTTTGGATGAATACCCGAGTGAGTTGGAGGACGAAGTTACATTACCTCCTTAGGGTGAGTCAAGCTCAGAATTTTCATTAGACAAAGTTGAAAGGCCTCAACTATTTTCTCAAAGTGAGCTCAATGATCTAGTAAGAGATTTAGGTCTTATAAATCTGCATTGCTTCTGATGGGGCATTCTGTGCATATGGAAGAAACCTATAACGATTTGGCCATTATCCTGGAAAAAATCAAATATCAGGACCATCAATGGATGGATTGTGGGGACTCCAAAATACTCACAATGCTTTTGGGTCAACAGGCAGGCTATACTAAATAACCATGCTTCTCATGCTTGTGGGATAGTAGTGCCAGAAAACAGCACTGGACTAGAAGTGATTGGCCACTCCGAGAAACTTTAAAACTTGGAGAGAAAAATGGTATCAATACTACTTTGGTACAACAACAAAGGTTTTGTTGCCCCCTCTCCATATCACATTGGGGTTGATGGAACAATTTGTAAAATCGCTGCATAAAGATGGGGACTGTTTGAAATATCTATGCACAAAATTCCTGAAGCTGTCAGAAGCAAAGTTGAAAGAGGGAGTTTTCACTGGTCCCGGCATAAGAAACCTTTAAACCGACACCCTCTTTGTGGAAATTATGAATGAGAAGGAAAAAGAAGCTTGGGTATCGTTCAAGGATGTAGTGCGAAAGTTTTTGGGAAATAAGGATCCTGAGCACAAAACCATTGTTCAACGAATGCTAGCAGCATAAGAAGCTCAAGGCTGCAACATAAGCTTCAAGGTCCATTTTTTACACTCCCGCATAGACTATTTTCCTGAAAACCTGGGAGCTTACAGTGAAGAACAGGAGGAGCGGTTTCACCAGGATGTCCGTGACGGTACCAAGGAAGATGGAATGCCACTATGGAACTGGGAAACATCCAAATAATTTTAATAGAGAAGATGGCTATTTACTCAGCAAATTATGGAACCTGTTATTCCAAAAAGGTGGGTAATTAATCCAAAAGAAATGGAAAGAACACTGAGGAACAAAGACTCGGATGGTGGATCCGATGTGGACTTATGGGTATGGTGACTTCGCTCCCCGGAAACAGACTAGACAAGTATAAATACTTTGAATAGAACAACTGCCCATCATTCCCTGTTGTGATGTCCTGAAAAAACTAGCAGCATGACTCTCGAAATGTTGGTACAAAATACCATTACATGGACCATGGCAGTCTAAGGGAACAGTATTAGAAATGATTAAAAACACTAACATTTTTCTTTAAGCTTACAATTTATATTTATTTTATTATTATTATTTTTTTTTTATAGGACTTTGATGCTTCAACTCTACGGTCAGAACACAAAAGAAAGCAAGCTATTTACAAAAAATGGCTCAAATTAGTCAAATCAGTAATCGTTAAGTCAAATTTGAAGAAAAAGTACAATTTTGGAGGTGATCAAGATAATGAGCCACCAAGCAAGTTACTGAAAAAATGCTAAATTTTGCTTACAGAATATTCAAAAGTTACCTACCTATAATATTTAAAACTGCTTATAAATGATGTAATAGTCCAAAACAAGAATATTTTAAAACTTACTCAAAATAATAAAAGAAAATTTTCAGTAACTATACCAAAATCGTACTTAAAATCACTAATTTTACTTTTCAGTAATTATTTAAGCCCTTTGGGAACTTATTACTTCTTGTCAATATGTTAATTATTGTATCAAATAAATAAATGTATGTACATGTGTAATTTTCTACTCTCGTTTTTAAGAATTCAAAACTTGAAAGGTTTGGAGAAGTTAACATAAGTTCGAAATACCAATCCTGTGCTATTACAATAATTTTTCCTAGCCAAGACTGATTTATTTCCCAAAGTGTGATCTAGAATATTGGGAGTCAACTTACAATGCCAATAACTGTGAATTTCTTCTACACTTCTTATGTCTGTATGAGTCTTTGTTTCATATTTGTTGTGCCTTGTTTGACTCTTAGTAGATTGTAAATATAATACTCTAAAATAAAGACAACCGTCGAGGAGAAAAATATGTAAGAAAATCCGTATTTTTAAAAACTATATCGTTTAATCTCCTTAGGAGGAAACTACTCTAGAACATCTAGTAATGTAAGTTGTGGTTCACTATGATTTTAGTAAACTCTATTTAGTGACTTGAATCATGTTATACTATTTCAAATGAATCTTATTTTGACATTATTGTGGACAAATATGATTTTAGTTAGAATTTAGAATATTTTTCTTTTTTTCCAAAGAAGGAATAAGGATGTTTTCTGAATGCTTAAACTAACAAAAAAAAAATGAACGGAATTAAAATTTGTTTTGGTTTTTATGTAATAATTAGGTTTCCTTGTTTTGAATGGCATTTAATCATTTACCTGCAAGCTTGAGTGATAGTTTTTCTTTTTAATTTTTTTGGTTATATAAAGTCACTTATTTTACTTATTAACACCTAAATAAAAAGTGTAGTATAGAGCAAACTAAGTATTATGATTCTTAGATATGTCTAGTTTTCACTGCTTTTCAAGAGATTTTACCCTTTATCTGCAAAGGTGAAATTTGTAATCTATTTTAAAAAGCATATTGAAGTTATTTTATATGTATATATATTAAGAAGAGCATTTGTTTATTTAAAATGAGCTGTTTAGAACCTATAGTATTCCTTTGGAAACTTCATTTATATATGAATGAGTTAATTTCGTTTTTAGAACAAAATTTATTTTTGAGAGGAGGGGCAGTGGTGTAGTTGGTAAAGCACTATTATTCTGATCTAATAGAAGTGCTAGGCCCAAACACAGGGCATACTAAATTCTATTTGCTTTAATGCCTCCACAACATGGCAGAGGGTTTGTAAAACAATCAAAGATAGAAAGATAAATTAATCCTTTAAATGATCCCGTAAATGTTAGAAACCTGTTTTTTCTGTGTGACAAAGAGCTGAAGTTTGATACCGAGATAGCTTACCCTTCTTTCTTTATAAAACAATTCTAAACCTGTAAAATAACAATTAATAAAAAACCAGGGCTGAGTAAACAAAAATTTGAATTATTATTTAAATATACCAAGTATATTATGTTTTTTTAAAAAAAAATACAGTGTATTTCAATTACCAAGTATTTTAAACAGAAAAAGTATTTGAAATTCAAAATATAAAAAGTATTTGGTATTTGAAATACTATAAACACTTACAAATTCTTTCACCTCAATCAGTTTAGCTTTACAATTAATTCCTGAACAAATCAACTAAAGTTTTAGGAGATTTCCCCCAAGGGAAATTATTTATTGACTTCCTAGTTTCTTCAAATCTCTATCAATCCTGCTAGATAAAAAAAAATACACTCCTTTAAATAAATAATTATTAAGAAAGATTTGTCTTGGTGTCATTTTTATCTCTGTAAATGTTTACTCCCTGGCCCACCTGAAATTCTTAACCTCCAAGAAATGTTTATACGAATGCTAAACATCAGGTAGGTTGATTGTGTCAACTAAGAAGAATTTGAATTTGGTAAAAAATAAAATAAGCATTTTTCTCTGTAAATCAACACAAATAATGACACAATATTGACATTCCTATAATTGTTTATTTTCATTGGAGGTGAATTTTTGAGGAAACAATGCTAAGAGATTAGTATCTTTTTTAATTTGAGAAAATTGTTTAAAACTTTATTAGCACAGCTTTGTTTAATAAAACACTGTCTCTTCTTAAATCTTCTTTACAGTTACTTAGATTTATGATTATGGTCTGCCGTATATTTCACATTGTACCTGAAATCTTTGTAACTCTATACTTGAAATTGTAAATAAACATTTTTTTTACTGTTGTGTTAAATTTCATTTTATTACTATCTTAACCTTATCCTTATAAGGGTACTGAGAGCATGATATCTCGCTCACCCCCACCCCTACTCAGGTACAGAAAGAGTGATATTCTTTTCTTGACCCTTCACTTTTACTTTGCCCTTCTTTACAGCAGTACCTATTAAGTTGTGCTTTTGGGTGTTCAATTTATTTTAGTCAATATAAACTTAGTTTCAACAATCCTTGTATTTTTTATTGAAATATGGTTTGTACCCATGGAGGAAAAAGGACAGTTGGTCAAATGGAACCTTGTCATGATGTTTTAAAATCCTTACTTCTACCAATTATTCAATTACCAACACTAGCCAGCCTCTCCAGGGATAAAAGAGGAAAGGGTTATACATTCCTAAAATGTATACCTTAGTTGAAGAAGGGAAAAAAGGTGAAAAATAAAATTAGGGAGGAGACTAGTTATTTTGTGCCCAAAGTGTCCAGAGCAATCTGTTTTATGCATTGGAAATGGTTGTTTCAAAATTGTAACATTTACAAATTCTGGCACTATTATTAAATTCAAGAGCAATAATAAATGCCTAAAATCATTGAAATTACGAAAATATTTGACTTAGTGAGGATTCTGAGTTGACGGAATAGCTCAAGTCACTGCTCTGACGCCGTAGACAGGTCAACATATACTAAATGTAAAAGGAAAATTTGGAAGAGGAAAAATTTTATTTGATCTGCACAAATTTATTGTTTGTGGTAACACATATTTCTTGAATAAAAAAGAAGTCAAAAGATATCTATGGACTATTTTCTTCTTGAAAAAGCGATGTATCAAAGGCCAAAGCGTGTTTTTTTCTTGTTCCTGTGTCTCTTTGGGATCGAAACTCAAACTGCTAACATGAAGAAATTCTCTGCTCAATGTTTTTGACATGGATGACCTCTCTACTTTGGATGATATGAAGAATTGAATTGCAAAGTCTGCATCACTCCTAGGAATCCCGGCTTACCATTCATCAGTATATGTCCAGGCCTGGTGAATTTCTGAACTTCTTTGGCGAGAGTACCATGTATCACATTCATTATTTGTATCATGTATTTATTAATAATTTAAACTATAATTTCTATCTTATCACCACCTGCCCACAATCTAACCTGTGATACATGAGTTATATATATATATATATTTGATGACGAATAAAATTCAGATTAATTATATTGACAGTTATTAATCTCCTTTCAAGTAAATCTCTTATTAACTTAAAGAACTACACGAAAGTTAAAATAATCCAGGTATACAATTGATTGGCTAATTAATTAATTCAATTTATAATAATAATTTTAACTGGTCTGTGAAATCCACTTCTTAACATGACTAGAGTTAATAATTTATTATGAGAAAATGAAACTTATTTATGCAGTTATTATGATGATGTTATAAATGGTAACTTAGGGTCCCCTGGGCACCATATACATCCCAAATTTGGTTCTAACTGTAACACCAAAATGCGCCCTATAAAGGGTTAATAACGGATTCTTAAAGAAAATCAAATTTTGGAAAAATCTTATGTCTGTGATTGTTTCAATCTGGCACACCCTCAAAGCATAAACATTTGGTAGCATATGATGCAGTAAAATTGTATTGTGGTTTTAGCAATTTCCGCCTTCAGGGTGTGTCAAATCGAAAAAAAATCATTGATTTAAAATTGTTTTTAAAATATGATTTTATATAAGAATCTGAGTTGGTGTGCTGGGGGAGAACTAGAAAAGGTTAGGAAGTTGATTCCAATATCACTATCAAATGAAGTACAGCAAGTTAAATAAATTTAACAGGAGCAGTTGTCCAAATCACATTTTTCTTTTCTTTTGTAAACACACATACTAATCAACACTCTGAACCAATGGGCATAATTTTGTCATCAGGAGGTGATAATATTGAAAACAGACATCAATAGTCAAATAAAAACTGTAAAATGCCATAATCAATAGATGATTTAAAGATATTTTGTTTTAAATGTGCAAATAATATCTAATTAAATATTTTTAAAATAAGTCATCTTTCAGAAATAGATAAAAAATTAATAATTATTTAACTTGACACACCCAGTGTGCACACATATGCACACATTTTATTAGATATAGTTGTTTTATTTATATTCGATGTAAGCATTTTAATTTTATTGTATTTAAGTGTATGATTGTAATATTTTAGCTGGTATTAAATTATATTTGTTTAATTTTTAATGTTTTTTTTATTGAATCAGAGTTCTTTATAATATTGTTATGTTTTTATTACAAAACCAGTAATAAAACGTTGATAATAAGAGTTCTTTTGGATTGCAAAATTAAACACACACACAAGTTTCACAGTTTACCACTGCACAATTTATTTCACGATCTACAATACTCTTGGTTAATTATTACTACTCACAATATTACACTGATAGTGTCACTGCCCTTCAGATTACCCAGTCCAATAATTCACTCACGGTCACTGAAATTCACATAAAACGACTGCACTGCACTGTCCTTTACTTCGCGGCACTGCACTGCCTTAAACACGACACTAAACTGTTGCTTACAGACACGACACAACACTTTTCTTCACGGCACAGCACTGCACTGTCGCGCTGAACATCCCTCGAAGACCGTCGAGCGTCAACTGAACTGTGGGGTACTGTGAGAGTCCCTTATATATACCTGTAGAAGGGCCTAGGCGCAGGAAAGGTCCAGAAGTTCCTAGTAGCCCTAATTAGATTGGCCCTAATTAGATCAAACACGAGGCTCTCTCTGCCAATCTTCCACGCAACAATATTTATTTATTGCATTGGTTAGGGAATCACTTTGAATGGTACGTAGGAGGAAATTAGGCTGCCCTGCCATTAATTTATTTCTGTTTACTGAACAGTATGACATTACACTCGATGATTTTACTTAGTACAAAGCGGATATACGTTTTTAATCATTTTAAACTATATTTGTGGCACATTTATATTATTCATGGTAAAAAGAAAAACTTAAGTCACAGGTAAGGTATAAAAAAAAATATTCAGTAATATTCGAGCTGTTCTAACAGAGATGAGTAAAAAACTTTTGAAGCCATTTTGAATGGATTAACTTCAGTCAGCAATGTATCATTTGAATAAACATAATACTTTTATTGTGAACAATATAATACTTAACCCATTCAGTATCATGGTTATTTTACATTTGCACTGGGTGATATTTAAATAAAAAAAAAAAATAAAAAAAAAAAAAAAAAAAAAAAAACATTTTAAAATGATATTTTATGGCTTAAGTATAATGGTATAAAACTATATAATGGCAAAAAATGCTTCAAATTGTATTTTGCTTTATGTAAAGGAGTTTTGATTCCCCAGAGATTGCAAATTAAATGTTATTTAGTTTTGCAGTTACCAGGATTTGAAATTGGACTTGACCAGGATTGCCTGATAACTGAGTAGTTACTTGAATAAAGAAGCTGTGATCTTTGGTCTGCAATGCTATCATAATGCAGCAGGGATGTCAAACTGACCACTTGAATCTCCCTTTAAAGCCATGTGACAGGCCCTGGCCCTTCTTTCTGGAATGGTGAACAAAAGAAGCCTATTTTAAGGGGCTATAGCTAAAGTTAGGGAGAATAACTTTTTTGTTAGCATTAGCTTTTAGCCAAGAAGTGTAAATACCATTCTTTGGTGAAAGCAACACTCACTATCCTGATGCATAACTACACCATAAGCCTTAGAAACACTGACTTCTGCACTCCATGTCCTGTATTTTAAAAATAAAGTCCATCACGCAGGGGCTGTGTAAACTAAGCAGATTTCCCATGTGAAGTTTTACAATACATAAATCTACATAATGGTAACACTTAACACCACCTTTAATATTAAGTGAATAAATACAAACGGTAATGAGAAATCATGCAGTCAATTTTAAGAACCTCCCAACAGAAAGTGTCTGAATTGTAGACAAACAGGTCTGCCAAGAGCTGAACAGATAGAAATATTCTTTACCCCAAAGAAAAACAATTACTGAATTATATCTTAGTATAACACATTAATTTTATAAAAAATATTTACTATATCTAAAAATGTAATTTATAATGAATCAGAATAATTTTTATCTCAATCACTCAAATTTCAGAAGTCCAAGAACAAAAGAAGGGGACCAAAAGAACGTATTTGCTTATTTCTCACAAATTAGAAGTTCAATGAAAACAAACTTTGGTATTTAACCTTGAAATGAAGTGGTTCATGATATAACACCTTATTATTAATATGAACTGAGTAGGTGAGGGGGTTTGGTGATAGCTGAAAATTGAAAAATGCAAATATCTCAGTTGATATTCAAGATACATATATTTATAGTCAATATTTATAGTACATTCAATTTGCAATAAGATTGGCCCTATACAATCTTTCGATATGATGTATAATAACGGAGATATTTCAAACTTTCAAAAATCCCCCCTCTAACCCCCCCCTCCCACTGGTCAGATTTCAGCCATCAGCGAACTTGATCTTTCTTTTTAAATAAAATGATTAAATATCGAGATTGCTAATGATCAAACAAAGATTGAGACAGCTAGAGAGTTAACAGACAATTATTCTATATATACATATATATATATATATATATATATATATATATATATATATATATATATAATTTTGAATGGACCTCATTTTCGTCATCTCCTGGGTAGCATCGTTGGAGATTTGAAGGAATTTTTTGGAAATTGCATTATTAGTACGACTTCAATAACTGATTTTTCTTAAGAGAAAATCTCTTGAGATTCCATGGTGGGGGGAGGGATAAGAACAATTAGTACTGGAAAGAAGGACTTCTGCATAGACTGAAAGATAGCTTTCTGTGCAAATTGTTGAATCTTAATGGTATTAGATCTCTATTAAAGGTGAGGTTTGAAGTATAATATGGAGCATCAACTATAGTGGGCAGGACTTTAGTGTGGAAATTCTGAATGTGCCTTATGTTTGAATGTTTTGTTATGCCCCATACTTCAATAATGTAAGTCTATATAGGTTTAAATAGTAACTAGTGTACAGCAAGTTTTTTTCAGTAGAGATGATATTTTCTATATAGTTGCCCGACATGTGTATTGAGATCCTTTCATTTGATTATTGAGTGGTTTCCCACGGAAGTTGAGTGTTCGAATGTCTGAGGTACTGCTTACTATCTGCAGGTGGTGAAAGAATGTTATTGAAATTAACAAAAGGAAAGACATTGTGCTGAAGGGTAAATGTGATGTGGTGACACTTTTTATTTATCTTTATACACCAGGTTTTAAACCATTTATTGGTCTAAATTAGATGGGGTTGTAGATTTATTGACTCAGTAGCAAGATCGGGATCAGATGAAAGGATTGTAATATCATCTGCATAGGTCACTAAGCGAGTTGGTGATGTAAGGTTGTCAGCTGTATGGATAAGATACAGGAAAAGCCACAGGGCATTGCAGTATGGAATTCCCATGACCAAAGGATAGTAGTCGTGTTAAGTACTCAGTTGGTAGGAAAGCTAAACACTATATTGGAAGTCATAAACAGTGACATAACTGTCTATTCATTACTTTTTAATAACCCTATCTAGGCTACTATGAATTTGTATGTTTACCTATAAAGAAATTAATATAGATTTTAGATAGAATTTGAATTCAGCATATCACATGACAAACAAATATACTAAAAAGTCTAAATGGATTAAAATTTTTATTAATACATTAATTCAGATAAAAGTATACAAAAATAAAATAATAAATATTAGTAACTTTATAAAAACTATACCAGCGGTATTTTTTTTTTAAATTTCTAATAATAATAAGCTTAATGCATTGAGAAACATAAAAAAAAAAAACAACTTCAAATCGACTAAATAACAATAAAATAATTTAGCATTAGTAACTATAGAAATCACACTAGAAATATTTTCTCCAAATAAATGCAATATGCTAGATGTTTTTAAGAACACAAAAACAATATAACTCTACAACTCAACTAAACAAAGGATGATTTTAATTCTACACCAAAGAATCCTGGGTGGGAAACGATCTAAAATTTGTAAGAATGGTTGCACAGTGGACTTAGATAGGCAATGTATGGCTAAATAAGTTTGTGGAATGAATATGGTTTATTTATAATTATTTAGAGAATATAATTATAATACTAATCAATTAATTTTAATATAGGAGTCAGTCCATCAAATTGAATTAATCAAACAAATTTTTAGCTACCATTACTTGTTAGGTTTATAAAAAAAAAAAAAATGTATGATGCAAGGTAAAATGATGGAAGAATGTGAAACATGTAGAAGGGGAAAAAAATAATGGAAGTGATTTCTTTGTGGTCACACTTTGTTGATTAAAAGAAATTAATTTATGGAACCTTATGAGATTTCTATTAAAAAAAATATGAGTAATGACAGTGGCACCAATCATAAGACAATGAGAACAATTCTAGAAAGATGGAAAAGAATGAATCGTGCTTTTAAATACATTTTTTATAAGAACATTTTTGTAAATCAATTAATTTCCCTATATTTAATGTAGGTGAATAAATATTTTACAAGAGTATGAACTTTTGCCTTCTCAGCACTGTGAGTTTAAATATGTCGTTTAAGCATTGTTAAAGGCTATAAAATTTACAGTTGTTTTATATTAATTTTAAAAATTCAAAATAATTTTTCAAATGATTTCTAAAAGGGTTTTCTCTCAAAGATGGGCTCAATTTAAACATATCAAAATAGTAGCATTTTCTATTATTATTAACATCCTCTTATGATTCCATAACTAATTGGGACAGGTTTCCTTCCTTTTCAAGCCAGGGTGGGGCTAAGAATTTTATTCTAAATAAATTCCTATTGCCCACACAAGAATATAACCCATGACTAGGTTTACATGACAAAGTAAATAAGATAACACCTAAAAAAATAAGAAATATGCAAATGTCCAAGTGTAATTTGCTTTTTTATTCTGTTTATATTTATTCCAAGAACTTTGCTGTAGTTTAGATTTTGTGGTGCCTCAACATGCGGTGTGTCACAAAGAACAGAATTTAAACCAAATATTTCACAGTGAACAAAGTATTTGTGAGTAGTTTTTGTCATTTTAAAAGTGAACATTTCATTGACATGCTTCAATAGAATTGATATCCCAATAGAAAAGAATTTAAATAATAGTTTTACTTATCTGGAAAAGAGATACAAACTATTGTAATATAGAACATTAAAAATGTTTGCATAAAATACACTGACAGGCAAAAAATTCCACCCACTTGATTTTTTCATGTTTTTATCTAATAATATTTCTGCTTTGGATTGGTATATTGTTTTTAATGAATAAATAGGTAATCTTTTTATTTGTTTTCAAATAGGAATGTCAATATAGAGGACATTGACCTTTAATCCCTAATTCAATGAAATGACTCTAGATTCCAATGTTTATTTTCTATGGAATCAAAATGTTTATTCAGTATCTTTAGTTCAGTGCCGTTTCTTGCTGCAAATTTCTTAGTCTCCGGCTTTTAATTTTTTCAAAATTAAGTTTAAAAATGCCTCTTTAAAGTATGCCAAGGCGTCTTCAAGAAGTAATAAGGACAAGAGGAGGAAACACGCGCTACTAAACGATGATCTCATTAATTTTTTCTGGAATAACAATGGTACGTTTTTCAATTTTTTTTTTTTTTCAAAATTTTCTTAGCCAATCACATTTTGATTTTAATTGTAAACACACATTTAATAATTGATAAAATGCTATTAAAGGTAAAAAAGATTATAAAATTTAATAAATACTAAGTATTATCTACAAAAACCATGTATTATATACAAATAAAACTTTTTTTACAAGTGGGTGGAATTTTTTGCCTATCAGTATATATTATACCTACCTATGAGGCTATTTTTTAAAGTAGATCTATTGCCAAATGCCACTCATGCAACCATGGCATGATCAACAGTAGGTTTCAATCATTTTGTTTGACTCTATACATATATAAACACAGACAAAAAAAGACTCAAGCTACAAACCTTTTTGAAGATATAGATGTATAAAATATATATATACTACACATTAAATAATATATAACAATTTTTATTCTTTACTGAAAATGCTATATCTAAAATATGGTACCCTATATTTGCAATAATTTTTAATAAATATATGTACTACAATTTAAAGGGAAAATACTAAAATATAATTGAAGACCTTGGGACAATAAAATGATATGTCACGGTTTTGGAGAATCTTTGAAAGAGTATTTTATTTTGTCACCCTAATAAGATTTCTCTATTTCTTGTATTCTTATTAAAAAGATACACTATGTCATCATTGTATAATGTTTACATAACAATTTTGCATTTCTGGAACAAAAACCACGCTTCATTAATTAAAAACTAATTTATTCCTCTTCTAGTTTCACATATTACATACGTCACATAAGGAATAAAGCAATAAAAACTAATTTATAGCTTGAAACTTGTAAAGTGGAACCTTCTAGTATGGTCATGTCTAGAATGTGCATGGCTGTACTCACAGATAATCTCCATTCACCTGGTTTCAACCTGTATATTAGTTTTTAAGTATAAACTACTTTTAAAACACAAGTAATACTCGAAACTGGTACAGGATTAAACTAGTTATTAATAATTGAAAGACATTTTTATTAACCTTCTGTTGAATTTAAAATGTTTATCTGAATTAGGTCACTTTTAATAACCTTTTTTTTTTTAGGAATTAATTATCTTTATGCTGGTACTTGTTGTTTTATTGAATTATTAAGTCTTAAATTTTCTTTTCCACATAAAGTTCTGTAATTTAAACATAATTTATTACTGTAGTCTACATATTCTAATTTATAAATTGCACTATTAATTTCACGATTTCTCAAATCGTACTAAATAACATTACTCAATCAGAGTTATTTGTGCTAAATTATTCTTTCTGGTTTCCCTAAATTTTAATCATTATTTTGTTTTACTTCAAAGTAATGAGTGAGATTTCTCAACAAGTGGCATATTACAGGGATGCACCATGAACTGCCAATCAAAGAAAGGCGCTTCGCTGCAGGGATGTCACCAATATCAGTATAATGTTCTTTAAACCCAAAAATATTTTCTATTTCAGTTATCCATAAAGAATCTTCTTCCCCATCCATAAGAACAGGGAGTGTTTTATAAGCACCTAGATAAAAAAAGAGAAAAATAGCTTAGTATTTTAAATATATTTATTACAGTGTGACAAGTTGAAAATGTGATTAGTCAAGTAAAAGGGCTTTATCGCTATATTCCTAAATTTTAATTTGTATTACGTTCAATATACTCAATTTCTGTCAGCATACTGCTGCATATGAGTTTTTCATTGTCAAAAAAATTGTTCCAGCCAATCAACTGACTGGCAGTTTATCCCTTCTGCTGTATTTGTCTTTGCTAATTCAACTGATGTAAAATGACTTTACTTTAAAGCATATTTTAACTTTGGAAATAAATATAAAAATTGTAAGGGATGAAACTTGGTAAGTAAGGCAGAAGTTCAAGCACTGGAACCCTATGGAACCACATTGCATATGTAACTGTCATGCTATCAGCATCACATCCACCTCTGATTTACTTATTCAAGCTTTCTTTCAACTTAGTGGAAGTAGAAGACTTCCAGTGCATCAATTGACTTTTACTTTCTGGATACTGGAGATATTGATATATCTCTGTCTCTTAGCCATATATTACCTATCAGATATGGACATTTTTATGCCACGAATACCCATGTATTTTATTAAATTTAATAATTAAATTTTTTACCTTGCCGAAGTGAATTGGAGTTAGTGGTGATTGTCCTTATATATTTGACAAAAGGAAATCTTTTACAGTTTTTGGTTAAAAATGATCCAAGTCCATAAGCTACTGGCTTTGCATCAAATGGGATATCTCCCATTCCCGGAATGTTTCCCCAAAAGAACCTTGCTCTTTTCATTGGACAAAAATATTTTGCATCAAGTAGAATAGGATCACATTCAAAAAATCTGAAAAATATACTTGGAATATTAAAATATAAAATTATAATGTAAAAAGAACTACAGGTCTATTTTTTAATAAGCTAGTTAATTTAAATATTCATTTTTCTACGTAGATGTAAAAGTGGATTTACTAGATTTTATTTATGAGGAGTATAGAGGAAATTAGATGGAGCTTTTGTTGTAATAAGTCAATTTGAATGAGAGGTGGGGTTAATTCAAAATTTGAGAATGGATTACTCGAGAAATATTTGAAAAACTAAAACTTATTCAGGTTCAAATATATTTTAATTTCTTCTGACATTGTCCACCCTTAATCAGCACACATCATTAGAAATGAATATACACAGAGTGAAGTGTGGCTCAAGGCCATCCTACACCTCTCCTGTTATTGTGATTTTTCTTCTCATTTCTAGTACTTTACTTTTCCCACATGCTAGTTTACAATCATATTTTTAATATAGGATTTGAACCAGCACTGCCAGTTTAAAAATTTAATTTGTAAAATTTCTATGTTTAACTTTTTGTTATTTTTATATATTTTTTAAAAATGTTTGTACTTTTAATTTTTTCAAGTTTTAAAAATTTAATTTTGTTACATTATATGTTTTTTATATGTGTATTTACTTTCAAACAAAATTCTTTGACACAAAGAGATATGTAAGATCCTTTACAAAAATAACTATCTTGTTCTTTTTCTTCTTACTTCTTTGCTTCTATGAACGAAGCAATCTCTTAAAAGGGGTCCTTCTATTTTACATGGAAAATGAAGCCCATCGCTAGCTATAACGTTCCCCCATCTTTCTGCCTGTATACGGATTCCGCATTTAAAAAAGTTCTTGTCTCTTGAGATGATCCAGGAATTGACCCAAGTTTTGGCTTGCTAAGCTGTGAAGTGCTACTCAACCTGGCCATGACTTAGTGACCGGAACAAGTGGTAGTCAGAAGGATAAATACCTGATGAATATGGCGGGTACATTATCTTTATGCCATGATTATTCTGGTTAAATCATTGAAGTTGATGCAAGGCCAGGCTTAGCCCACAATTTTTTCGGCTTTGGGTGATCGTAGTGGATTCACTTTTCGTTCCTCGTCAAGATTAAAATGCAAAATCCCTTCCGCTTTTGTCTTTGGAATAGTCGTTTACATGTGAAAAGACAGCGTTTGACATTTGGTGGCTTGAGTTCATACGGAACCCAATTTCCTTGTTTTTGCACTATATATACCCATGCCCTCAAAAAATTTCAATTGCATGTAAAAAAGGTAAAAAAGTGGCAATACCTCTGAATAATACTTACCTGCTGATTGTATCCCTATAAACTTGAGGCATAGCAGCAGTATTTTCAAACAAATATAGTAAGGTTTTTTCTGGATTGAGGATTCTCAATTCATTTAATATTCTGATGTATTCAAAAAAGAGAATCCCAGTTGTATTAATATCTGAAAAGATTCATTAATTATATAGAAATGTTGGAAATTATAAGAATTAATTTCATCATTGAAGTTTCTAACATAGCTAAGTTCATAACTGTATGTTAAACGTATTCTATATAAAAGGGCATGGGGGGGGGAGACTTACCATATAACCCATTTCTGGCAGGATTAACGAGGCTCAATTCAGTGCAAGGTGAACCTCCTAATAGAAGGTCAATGGGGCCAATTTTTTTCAAAACTTCTGTTGAAATACTACATACATCACCTAATTGCTTGATTCTTCCATGTGAATTTACACATGAAATTCTAATGGCAGCCTTATCTATTTCACTTGCAAAATATCCGTCAATAGAAATTCCTAGCCTCTGAAGAGCCATAAAACCTGTAAAAAAAAGTTGAATAATAAGACTTACATATTACTCAAAATCACTTTTTTTCTTATCTATTTAGCTGAATTGATTCATGTTTGAAATCATTTCTGAAAGTCAATAAATGATTTACCTAATGAAAATCCTCTGGGGCTCAGGTTAGCCATGTGAGTTAAAGCGTTGACCTTTATCTCACATGGTAAACCTAGAGTGGCGAGTCCGATTCTTGCCTGGGCAAAGGAAATTATTTAGTGACGAAATTCATTAAATAACGTCCTAAAATCCCACCCTGGCTAGCAAAGGGTGGTAACCTGTAGATAACCCGTCCCGATTAGCCTAAGTTGCAAAAAGTGGACGTTAATAAATAATAATAATGAAAATCTGCTTAAAAATAAGTTCATTTGTTCAGAAATTAATTGTAAAAATCAACTGCTTTAGAAAAAGTATTTTGTATTTATATTTCAAATTGGAAATACAATGTATTTTAAAAAAAAATACTGTTGTATATTTTAAAATAATATTCTTAATCAATTTTGCCCATACATTTTATGAGAGACCTTAAAAAATTAAACATTATATTTAATAATTATGTAATAAAGTAATATAGTAGTAAAATTCATATGTAATTAAATACCTGCTCCAATGCCATCAAATAGGGAAAGAACTCTTAGAGGCTTAGAAGTTTTAGGAATAGTAATATATTTTGTTTTCTTATTAAAAAAGTATAACATCTGTAAAAAAAAAAAAAAAATCAAAATAAACTAGCAAGCCATAATTCTCACTAATAATAACTATATACAAACACACACACACACACACACACACATATATATATATATATATATATATATATATATATATATATATATTATCTAAAGATATATAGAGTGGTACCAATTTAAAGGTACAGGAGGAAAGGTAGAAGTTAAATTGTCGATTGAGAGATCTGTTGTTTGAAATAGATAAATAAAGAAGATTATGTTCACACGTGTACATATGTTGTATATCTCATACAACGTGCCAGAAAAGTATAGGCAATTATGTATCTTTATTGATTATTTTCAATCATAGATATTCTGGTCAAAAACTTCTTTTGCAGTTAAGAGTCATCTTTTAGAGGTTTGCTTCATATTTACTGCAAATGGTGAGATGAAATCATAAAATACATGCAGTAATTTAGTCATGAATGTATTTAAACATTTATAACCCCAAAAGAACTTGGCATAATATAAACCAATAATGATAAAACAACATTATTTAAGACGTATCTCTCATCAGTATCTATGCGCCAAGACAGAAATAAATCCTTTGTTTGACTGGGAATGTGAGAGGGCCATTAAAGATATGCTGAACAAAGTGTGTAATCAGGTAAATACCTGTTGGATTGAATAGAATCCACATGATTTTGACATGAAGTGCTTCCAGAGAGTTTAGAAATAAAGAAAATAATAACATCTCTTCAAAACAATTAGACAGCTGGAAATCACTGTATTAATGCCTAATTGATCAAAGTATGGTGGTTCATAGGCACAGAAGCAGGTCTACAAGATGATGGTCTCTTTGGACTAAAAAAGTGCCACTGCAATGCGGAAAAGCCATTATTCACAAGAAAGGAGTCGGATTGAAATGCACTAGAAAGGTATTGTGCTTACCACAACTACTGAAAACACTGTTCATTGCTCACTGTGATTGGTGAAGAGGGGAAAGAATATTAAGAGAGCATCAAAGTGGATTTCACACAGACAGATCATATTTTCTCCTCCAGGAGTATTGTATAAATTTACACAACCTTTTCATTTTGACAGTATGGGCAAGTTAAGATACTGGAAGGTTTGCAGTTCCTAAGCATACCTTCTAAGCTAAGCAGACAGAAGTGTGCCACTAACTATTACCAGATGTTTTGATAAGAGTAGTGGAAGCATCTCTGATAGCTCAGAGCTAACAAGTAGATTAAGTTTAAGGATATTGTCTATCACCTACACTGATAATCTTGCCTTAGAGCTGGAAATATAAAGAATAAGGATGAATCCTGATGGAACCATATACAACAGGCTTAAAGAGCTTATAATATAGTGATCTCACACTTGTTACAGTCATCATTGGCTGGTGCTGTAGATGAATTTACTAGGGCAGCAAATGATCTTGGGTTCTAAATTAATACAGAGAAGCCTTTCTTGTATGATGCATTCATGTTTTTTTGGGAATGGCCATCGTGAGCAATAATATTGGTCTGAATATAAATACCAGTATAGCTTTTAATGCACGGGGTAAAAAGAATAATAGTAACTTCGAAATTATAAGGTGCACTAGCTTGCAAAATAATAATAAAATAAATAATGAAAATAAACAACACTTCTTGTAATAAATAATAAGAAAAACAAAAGAAAAGTCCGATTAACTGATTAACTCTGTCCGCTAGCAGTGGAAACACATGCACACACAACTTGCAGGAACACACTAAAAAGGGAGTCTATTGTCTGGTTACCAGCAGTGTATCCAGGTAGATTTATGCTAATTAATTATATTAATAATTCTTTTATTTTATTTTTTGGCAACACTGACTCCCCATGTCAGGTGGCACCTGTCGCAATTAAGTGTTGCTACAACACTCCCCCCAACGGCCCCGTCACGGAAGACAGATGAGTCAGCCCTGGTGAGTCTGAAGGGATGGTTCCTCTTGGGTGGTCGTAAGTGGGTGGTGCTGTCGATGGTAAGGTAGAAGTTGTCTACGCTTGTGATCTTGCTGAGGTTAGTTGAGCTGGGTCCTGGATGGCGTAGGCTGGCTTCAGGCGGTCAGGCGGTAAGCTGGATCGTTCCTCAAGAAGACGTATCTGCAGTTCTTTAGATCCTCCGGGACAAAATGGGTTTATTGCTGGATCGATGAGGTGCTGGCCATACGTCCTTCATGCTGTCCCTCAGTCTCCGCAGGAACTCTTCTGTGTCTTCAGGTCGTTGGTTTGTTGTGAGGAACTCACCTGGCAAACGTAGGGGGTGTCTGAATACACAATCTGCAGCACTGCTGTTGTTGTCCTCCCGTACAGCTGCTCTCAAACCGAGAAGTATTGTAGGTAGCGAATCGGCCCACTTAGATGAGCTGATTAGGTGAGCTGTTAAGGCTGTCTTGAGCGTTCTGTGCCACCTTTCGACGCACCCATTACTCTGCAGATGGTAGGCAGTCGTCCTGCAGTGTATAACACCCAGAATTTGAGTCAGATTACGAAAGTTCGCTTTCGAACTGGGGTCCTTGGTCTGTGGTTATACTTGCCGGGACACCGTAATGACAAATCCAAGTACTGTGCAAAACACTGATGATGTCTGTGAGTGGTTCAGCTTCGGGCCACTAGGTAAACCTATCTACCAGAGTTAGGCAATAATCTTTTGCATCCGACACCTGAAGAGGTTCAATAATATCGATGTGGAAATGGGCAAAACGTCCAACTGGAGCAAAGGAGCCTGGGGGAGTAACTGTGTGGCGATATACTTTGCTGCGTTGGCAGATCACACAGCCGAGTTCCCAGGAGGCAATGTCTACCTGCATACTAGGCCAGAAGAAGCATTGGGAAATAAGTCACCTTGATCCACGTATTCCAGGGTGGCTGAGATTGTGGAGCTTCTTAAAAATGGCGTGCCTCAAGGATGCTGACAGATACAGGCGAATTCTGAAAGTGCTAGTCTTGCAGAGCAGGGGCTTCATGCACTTTGGTATGTCCATCTATTTGAGAGCAAATCAGGGATGCTGGAGTGGCTTCTCGCTCCGCGGCAATCATCTCCATACGTCGGGGAGTGTTATCTCTTCCATCTGTGAGAGGGTATAATTAATTTTAATTAAGAATTCATTTATTTTTTTTTTGGCAACACTGACTCCCCATGTCAGGTGACAACTGTTAAGGAAGGTTGCACATGTGACAATTAACTGCTGCTACAAGCTTCAGTTACTAGAGGATTTGATGCTCTTATAAAGAAATGACAAGAAAACAGTCACCTTTATATAAATAATTATATTTGGAACATGGGAATATAAAAAAAAAGTCACATGGCACTAAGGTGATGATTTATAAAAAACAGGCGATGACCAATATAAATAAATAATTTAGCTCCTTATTTAAATACATTCATTCTAGTTAATTAAGGTTAAACATGAAATTGCTAAATGAGTACCAGAAAATAAAAATCCTTCATGTATAACTTACATTGCTTTCCCAATTTTCTCTTTTGATAATATAAACTTGTTCTTCAGGATTTTCACACAAAAAGCACAACCAATTCTTGTTTCGAAGAATTCTTGGCCATGTTTCCTTCGGGCAAAATTCATTAATACACATCCCGCAAAATACTCTATTCATTGAAAAAAAAGATCATAAAAAATATAGTATAAATGCAAAAACAAAATCCATAATAATAACTGAGAAACTTACCCTCGGCATAGTTCATTGAGGCAATACACAGAGTCTTTATCGGTCCCACAAATAATACAAAACTGAAAAATATTCATACAATATTGTATAATATGAATGACCAACATACTTATTGACTTAATTTACTCTTATTATCAATAAGGTCTGTGACCATTGGTGAAAAGTACTCAACTTCATCTAATTACCAATCTATGCATTCTAATTTATTCATAATAAATTACTATATAATATATGGAATCCCAATTAATACAGAGTATCATTAAAAATTTAAATACTTACCCTCAGTTAACCCCTATTCCTACTCAAGTGATTTTCACTTAAAGCAGTAAAAGAATTATTTCCAGAGCACAAATCTCTAAAGTTTAACTAACAATCTTTAATGTTTGATTAGAAGAATTAAAAAACCATTGCTCATTACATTTAATCCCTCAGAGCAGTTTTATTTTATAAATTAATATAAACCTCATAATGGCACATTTTATTCGGGCAAATATGAACCTTACACTGTAATACAAAAATTATATCAAGCATTTTTTATACATTTATTTAAAATAACAGAGAACAATAACATAGAAGTTTGACATTAAAGCTAAAATGCTTGCATCTACCAGATAATTCTATGACATACAGAAACCAAATTAAAGAACCACTCTTGGATAGCAAAAATGATGATATACAACACTGTGGTAGAACCAATGGTCATATAGCAGTGAAATATATAGACACTCACAGAAGAAAACAAGCTGCTGGTCTGGAAATGAAGAGCATGGTGAAAAATATTTGAAGCTGTCAAGGTATAGCACAGATGCCATACCAGAATTACCACTAAAGGAATTGAATTTGACATCATCTGTACGATCAAAAACGGCAGGCTGCAGTACTTAGGATATGTTGAAAGAATGAATATATGAATATGAAGTGAATTTTAACACAGGAAATAATATGTGAAAAATTCTAAACTTGCTGATACATACAACTGGTTATAACAAAATACAACAGGTGACTTGCAAAACTTATGACATGTTTATAAGGAGGGGACCAATATTATCAACACTAATATGTATATAAGTCTAAGAAGTGCAAGGGGCTTGTCACTAAATTTAAAACACACACTACCATCCCAAAGAAACTTAAGAATAAGAAAATGACAACCAATAAATAATTATTAAGAAATACAGACTTGCAGGTAAAAAACATGATAATAATAACATAGGATAAGAGGGCACCCAGCGTGATGGACCTCAACAATTGGGGTAAAAGCCTGAAGAGAGCTCTATATAATATACGCCTATAAACACAATATTGAATAATGTTAGTGACTAAAGGATTAGTATAATTTTCATTTTAATACAAACTTCTTACCTTGGGCTCAATTTCATTTGCTGTTACAGCATTTTTCAGTGTCTCCTAAAATGTATAAACTTTTTTATTGTGAAATTATCAACATATAGTTGTAAAGGACAGTTAAACCATAGTCAACTGTAAAATTTGGTGAGCTGAATCTTGAGATATAACAATAAAAGTTGTTTTTATTTATTAGAATAAAACAAAAAAACATATTAGAGTAATTTACAATAATTTTTATTATCTGAAATAATCTATTTAATTGTCATTGTTTGTAAATCATAACAAGACTTGAGTTTTGTGTTTTCTTTTGATGAACTTCATCATTCATTCAAAAAATCAATGTATATTTATGTCTTCTACTCTGGTGGTGACAATTTGGATGGCAAACAATTTTTCTTTGTGGTTCCTTACAATATAATTTATTTCTGGGCTTTTAACAGCTAACTGTCAACATCAGAGGTCAAAGTGATGGTACAGGGCTGAAACAGGGGTGAGGGTTGCAGACAATCAAATGAAATTTCCTTAGAAAGCAAAAATGATTGTAGTGGAATAATGATATGTCAAATAGTAGTACATTCCTAACCAGTAAGTCAGTAAAAAAGTATTTTGCAATAGCTGTTGAAGTCAGGATGTTACTGTAATGTTTAGTTTTAGACAATGACATAATTACATTATAATTGCTGAATTGTGAGTTTTCATAAGTTTTTCTAGGGCAAATAAAGAATTTAAATAAAAAAATGCAGATAGTTATTTTATTAATAAATATGGAACTCCATTTGATGATTACCTTGCATACATTGCAAATACCACCTCTAAATATTGGATGACTTTGGATTTTCTTATCAATTTTCAAACACCTCAAACATATGTCCTCAAATTCGAGAGCTTCATTCTGAAGTTTCTCCTTGACTAAAACATAATAACAACGAGATAGATATATAAATTGAAGGTATCTTATTGTTTATGAGAATTATTTGATAGTAATTTGTTTAGTGATGTAAAGAAAACAAGCTGCTCTTGCCCAATTGCTAATTGAAAGAGATATCGAAACATAGGGCACTCAGAATCAAAACGGGCGGTTATAATATGCTATAATAGTCAGCTAACATACCCTTGACAACTGGTCTAAGCTAAAAAGGAAGCTCTCACCAACCAATAACAGAAAATTACTTAAGCCTTTATAGGGCGAATTTTATTAACTATCAAAAAAATTATGTTTGTCTAAAAACAGTGTTAGGATGTCTATAAATGACATTAATATTAACAGAATAGTTAAAAAAAAAAATCTATAAGACTGCGATTGCGGGCCTTGCCTGTGTAAGTGAGTCAGCCTGTTTGGGGATTGCTGGCTGTCCCCCTCGGAAAGGGTTCGGTTCATTACCTTTTCCTGTCTCTTGTGTCTCCTACTCTCCAACTGAGGAGTTTCAGCAAATATTTTTGCATAAATGTTTGTACCTTGAACGGGCATGGGCCGTGCGAGCGACTGGGAAGGGATCTCGGCTCTGGACAACCTGACATTCAGGAATAATTCCTCGTTTTCTCCTGACATCTAGCAGTGATAACTTTATGACTATTCACAGTCTGAGTTTGAATGAGTGTGGAAGGAGACTGTGCTAGCGGGCGTTGCCCTATAAAGGGTTAAGACCAAAAATGTAATTAATAATGAGTTAATGCAAGTTATTAAGAGCAACTTGAAATAGTAGGGATTGCACAGTGGTTGATGAAGGATGATTGAGTTATGAAAATAGAAAACCTTCTGTTTAAACATTTGAATGTATTTTTTCCAGTTGACTTCCAGATCTTGAAAAATCCTCTCTCTCCCTGTCAGTGTTGAGAGCTCGTGGATTCAACACCATGCCAGAATGTACTTGCTGTATGAAGAGCTTTGCTCATAATACATTACGAGTACAATGTGCAAATTGTGAGAAGCAATTTCTTCTTAGTTGTGTTAGTATGTCTAAGGTGGATTATCTCAAGATGAAAGAAGATAAGAAGGATTGGGCATGCATAGAATCTCGTAAGTTTAAAGAGCTTGATAATAAGATGGATCAAGCACTATCTACAGCCAATGTCAAACAGGTATTATCAGCTATATCATTACTATGGGATTCCAATAGTGCTATGAAGAAAAGTTTAAATCATTATTCGAATTTATAGAAAAATGATCTAATTTCACCGATACTAATACTAATAAAATTGATCAGCTGGTCAATCAGATTACAGAGTAAATTAATGAGAATATTGGATTAAAGAAAAGAAATTATGAATTACAAGTCAAGAATATTGAGCTAAATCAATGCATTTCATTACGTAATATAGAGATCCATGGAGTTAATTTCTGTAAGGAAGAAAATATAACTGAGATTATAAAGAGTGTTGCTGAACTTGTAGACCTGAAAATTAATGATTTTGATATGAGCGATGATTGGATATCAACATCAGGACTGTTCTCTGAGTCCAAACACATCATCAACACATTCTTAGGGCTAATAAATAGAATGTGAAGGGACAAACTTTATTACATAAATTCATCTGTCTAGCAGTATTTGTTGGAATTAGGAAACTATCCATAAGGCTTGTCCATTTAGCTAATAGATTTTTAATGTTTTGGTGGAAGGTTGCAATAAATTTAACTTTTCTTGAAATACAATACTTATATTTAAATAAATACAACTAAATACATTCTACCGCAATATTGAAAACAAATATTTAAAAAAATAAAATAAAAAGTGGATTACATTTTCCTCTTTTTATTTGCCATGAAGACATGTCATCCAGCCCTTTCATTGGTCTCCTCGATTCACCCATATTAATAAACAGTCTGACTCAATTCCTGCAAACAGAAAATAAGCCATAAAGAGATATTCAAAGAAGAAAAAATATTAGAACATATTGATATCAAACAATAATAATGTATAAACAGAAAGCTAATTTAATGGTGTTTATCAAGCAGAGATCATAATGTTGGTATAAACAGAAAGCTAATTTAATGGTGTATTACCAAGCAGAGATGTTAACTAATATGTGCACAATTAGAAAACTACAAAGGCTTATGAAACCATTAAGTATCTTCTACAGTAAACACTACAACTCCTGGCTAAGAAATCTACGCACGAACAATATAAAGAATAGTGATGGGCTAAATACATATTCCGGCGTTAATTAATATATATGGAGGGTTCGGGTTTTTTTTGTTTGTTTAAATTTGCAACTAGGAAAAACTAACTTTTGTAATAGGAAAATAATAATAATTAGTTATTTTAAAATTACTACTTGCCTGAAATAAAAATAAAAAAAATTTCTCCTGAGGCTTGCTAATTAACAAAGTGACCATACAAAGGATCTCCTGAAGCCACTGATAACAGAACATCGTAGAAGATAATTAATGAAATATTAAAATAAATGTTAACTTATTAATGTTTCTTTCCTGGAAACATGAGTAGTTTTAATTTCTTAGGAAAATAATTTGATTATTGAATTTGAAATGTGCGCTCATTAAACAACAAAATTCAACTAGGAATGGGAGGGGGGGGGGCTTGTGTAAGGGGGAACAGTAAGAATAGTAATCTCAGTTAGATTTTGCTGCATCAAAACCATTCGATGCCAAATATTATTTATCAAGTTATTCCTTAAAATTGTTAAGGTTTGTAGGGTCATTTAAACTCAAATATTTACGGAATTATTTTAGGTTTTGGCGTAAGAAAACCCCCACTCTTGTTCATTTAATTTTTACACCAAGCGAATATATGTTGTCTAAAATACTTTATACTGACAGGTATATATTACTAGATAAACACTAAACTGAAAGCGAGATCGATAGCCGTTCGGCGTCATCTATAGTTATAACTTTGATAGAATTGCTTTTTACTTGGGTCCGGTTTTTTGTTTCTATTTTTCTTTTTTTAATAATGATATCCCACAATCCTGACACATAAGTGGTTTAAAATTAAACTACAATTACCTTTATACTATTTGGAATGGTTCGTTAAAACTAAGGCGTGCGCTGTGAAGGTTGTCATTTGTTGAGAATTCATCAGTGCGGGAGCTTGAAAAAGTTAATAGTTGGTCATTGAGTCTGGTTTTATTGGTAACTACTCCCAGCTTTGCCCGGGAAATATTGACACAGAATAATGAGTTTGAATGTTATTGTCTTGTCATTGAAAAGGACCAATTTCTTTACAAGTGCCTGTTTCAGTATTTACTTTCAAGTTTTACCTTTCTACCGTTCTGGGACTTACGGAATTAATGTATTGCAGTGTCTGAAAGAATAAATGTTGAGCAATTTCAGATCAAACCAATCTCTCCATTCAAAAGTTCATTGACCCTAGTCCTTTCAATCATAATCATGGATTGCATTCATCATTATTAGAAACCATATAAGTATAAAATTCCTAAATTGATCCCAAGAAGAACAATGAGCTATTTTATGAGCCTAACAACTTGTCGTTCCTCGCAACCATATTAAAATTACTCTTCAGTGTGTCCGAAGTTTACACCTAACATTAATACCGAAAATAAATAAGTACGTACCGCAAGTACATTGTCTAGTTTAAATTGTTAATTTATGAAAATTAAATTCACATTTCTGAGTATAATACAATATTACTAAAACTGAAAGCATTAAATGACACAGACCTATGCCTGGGAGGAGGTGACCTCCTCGTCATGTACTACAGCAAAGGAACAATTAGCTTATCGAGAGCCTAGCAACAAATTGCACTTGTAACAGCTGTCGGGTTCGTTTTTATTTCTCCTTCTTTATTTCTAAGTAGGGTCAATGTTTTAGATATATTGTTCTAAATGTGTACTTAGCCGGATTGGATTTTGTGATACCGAATCAGCTACAAAGTTAATTGAAAAATTCATTTCATTGTTCTGATATTAAAGTTATTCATGGTCAAGAGCCATTGGCTGTGTTTATGGTACGTTTGTAGTGCAAGTTATTTTCCAAAAAGTATGTCTTGAAGCGGTGGAATATTTTTGTTCAATATTTGTCAATGTCCTAAAGGAAAATGCAATAGGGTGTTCCGTTTTTTTTTTTTTTTTTTTTTTTTTTTTTTTTTTTTATAGTTGGAATAATACTATTAGTTAAGTTAATTTTACAGTTATAAATATCTAACATGTTCAGAAGGCAGTAAATTTAAAGATGACGAAGCTGATTGCTACTCAGAATAAATTTAAGTATTACGTTAGATAATAATAATTTTATTGGCTTAATTTCTTGAAGCTCCCAATGTTTTAAAAAATACAAAAAAGTGTCCAAAATGTGGCAGTGACATGGTGTTATATTCCGATAGAGGATCATTTCGTTGTTCTAAACGTGTACCAACAGTTAACAGTCATTCAATGTTATATGGGTACAGGATTACCGTCAGTTTACTGTTAGAGCAGACATAGTTTAGTAATCGGACAGAAAATTGCACCAGGTCCTCAAATATATTAACCAGTTCTTATCTAAAACAATAACATTGGGAATAGGATGTTTCGGCTGAAATGAGTTTTGGAAAGTCGATAGTATTTGTTCACAAAACTACCGAAAAGTATCAAAGGAAGGCAAAGGGACTTCAAGGGAAGCATCGTCAGTGGTAAATCTGTGATTGTGGTGTGTTTATCTGATAAATACCTAGATTTGGTTAAAATTAAAAGATAAGAGAATATTAGAAGTATGCTAAAGATATTGTCCCATCTATGACATTTTTATTCGAGGCATAAAGTGTTTTTAACAAACTATATCTCTTGAAAAAGTCATTATCACACTACAGAAATTAAAAATGGATATATCAAGATTAAGAAAATTAATAATAATAATAATAAAGTAACGTTTTGATTTTTCAGTCCCTCATTTCTCCTACGCCAAATAGGCTTTTGTCCATCAGATTCAAACAAATTAAACTTACTCTCATCAGAGAACGGCACATTTCTCCAAAAACTGATGGGATCGCTAACCTATTCTCTAGCTAAAGAATGTATTTTTTTTTGAGATTGGTCTCACTAATATAAGGTTTTTTTTTCTCAAGAACCCACCATAAAAACCATTAGAATTCAAAACATTCCTTATCGTTTTCGTGTTGACATACGCCCCAGAAGTTGATTCGATCATATTAGCTAGGACACTTGCACTTAAAAGCGTATTTTTGAAAGTTTAATTTTTTTTTATTTTCTCTGAATTCTTTCAATTAGTATTCAGGGACGACATTTGCACTTGAACCTCATTCTTTATATCTGATAATCATCTATCTACTATAGAAAAATGAAGACCCGAGAAATCTGATATTTCACAATAAGATTTTTGTTGGGTGCGCAATAAAATCACTTTTTCGCGAGTGGTAGCACTCTGTTCACTCGTTTTTGGCAGTTAGAATTATGTAGATCTTACACCATTGAAATATTTTCGAATATTGACAACAAAGAAAAGGATTAAACTCTAGCAAGTAAAAAACAACAAGTAAACAAACAGAGTAAGAGCTTAGTACTTACGTATAAATAAAGAAAGTTTGCAAATACTTTATTCCTGGTGTTTATGTTATTTCAAAATATATTTTGTACTATGATCTTTAAATTGAATGTTTACTGATATTTAACAAGTTTTCGTTGCATTTATTATTGGGTAAACTCATATGAATTACTTTCAATTTATTATTTAAAGAAAAAACGGGGTGTGCAAATATTTTTTTCCCCACTGTAGATGAAAAACGAATTCATGGAAGTATACTCAACAATTACCTTCATTTACTTCAGAGTAATTGTCCTCAAAAATATATCGTCTTTTGTAATCTTAGCGAGACGTATTCCTCAATATTTAATGAAACCGATTCTCACAAATGTCTCATTAATAACATTTAGTAATGAAAAATTATGGTTAATGAGCAGCCTATGATATCTTAAAAAAACAAGTTCATCATATACTTCTATATCATTAATATTACAATTACTCCTACTTCATTCTTCAAGTTGCTATGCCGAAAAAAAACGCCTACTAATCACGACATTGACACCTCAAAATCGCAATAAGCAATCGTCGTATATACAAGCATAAAATTTATTAAATATGCCGATGAAATAGATTTATATATCAGCTTGAAATGTTATAGAACACATTTATTCCTTTGCTTTAACCTCTTAGGACTTTTTTAAAACTTAATTGCACAGAATTATTGTTAGAGCACCTAAATGCTTTTGGGCGCGTACAAACTAGCTCTTAATGATAAAGCTATTTTAAAAAATGTAGTAAAATCACATATATATGTCACAACTATTATCT
Organism: Riptortus pedestris; assembly: GCA_019009955.1. NCBI lineage: Eukaryota > Metazoa > Arthropoda > Insecta > Hemiptera > Alydidae > Riptortus > Riptortus pedestris. The sequence continues at coordinate 86,673,502 of CM032233.1, forward strand.
CACTATCTTATATCTTTTCGTCATTTTAATACCAAAACATTGTAATTTCATATCATATGTGAAATTGTACGTCATAAAAAAGTGATTAATTGAAATAACAATTTATTCCTTGATACGTCAACATAGTACAATTGTATTCGGCCTTATCGATCATTTTAAAATTATATTAATCTAGTAACCTTACTTGGCGAAACATTTAAATACATTTATTATTTTTTCTCACTTTAGTGAATATAGCCTAAACTAAACATATTAAATTTTGAAATCCTGATGTTTACTTAGGTAGAATGTATTGGAGGGCTATTATTTCAATATTCTCATTGCGCTAAGTGTGTATTTTGTTTAAAACCTCTATATGAAAAACATTTACCTCGTTGCTTAGCCCTCTCACCTCTCACTTCTCTCTTCTCCCCTCGTTTTTCTCTCTCTCACACACACTGGACAATTGGTAACTCTGTCCCACTCTGAATTATCGGATGTAGCCTTCCCTCTGTCACTTCGTGATTTTGTGAAAGATGTTTTAAAATTATTTGTGAATATTACCTTGACTGTTTATGATGGACTATTTATAAGCACAAACGCTTCCCAATTAACGGAAGAACACATGAAAAGCGGTGTGGGTTGTTGTTCAAGACTCCAGTGATGTTAATATTTTGGTGCTAACTATGAATGATCTTAAGCAATTAGCCGGCCAGCCTTGGTCAGCTTGGAAAAAAATTATAGGGAATGCCTCAATCGGTATGTACAATTTTATTAAATTGTTATTAGGATAGGCAGCGAGCATGATGGTTTCCCTGCCCAATTTTAATGTTTAACATTTCTCATTTGACAAAATTCTATTAAATATAGACTATGGGGTGGTTTTAAATATATTTGTTGTTATATGTACCTTGTTTTGTTCTTTTCTTTTACTGTTAAAATGTTACTTCCTGTTTGTCGAATGAAATAGTCGTTGTCTTCTTTTTTATATCCCGATTTAGTTTCACCTCAAGTTATATCATTTATTTTATGTTAATGGGCAAGTTTTAATCATTAGAAAGTATTTTGTGTCAATATTAGTTTTAGTGTACCTAAATCTAAGAGAAGAAAAAAGAGCAGTCCTGACAATTTGACAGGAATTCGAATTGTTATATTACAGTTAGATTATTAACAGATATTAAAGAATGAATTGACACATTGTTTTGACTGCAGTAATATTACGGTACCAGAATTTTTGTATTATATAAAATACTGACAGGATTGGCATGCTCCATTATATTTTAGAAAGCTGGAAATGCCTTCTTCTTAGTCTGTCTAGTGGTAGCCTTCCATTTCTCCATTTTATACGGTTTGAAATCCATGGTATTATCTTTCTTTATCTGAGTTATTTAGTTGATTAGAGATAAAAATCATTTGTCATTATAGCACTCTTGTTTTAAAAAATATTGCTATTCAAAGGCTTCAGCATAATGCATATAAATGCATTATAACCATTAGTCTTTATAGTTATACTTTTCTTTTTTTATCTCTTATATTATATCAGTAAGAATTCCTTTCCCCCCTGCTATAATATTTTTTTCCTTCAGAGCACATAACCTTTTAGTACTTATGTCATGTGTATTTCCTTTACCCTTTTATTGTTTTGACTAATTGTTTAGTAATGGTGAAATGGCTTTGTGTTCTAAATCATAAGTTAATTGTGATTTATTAAACAATTGACGCGAGTCTTCAAATTTTTAAAACTTAGTAATACAGTAAAAATTATATTGACAATTCTTTGTTTATTTGTCTATCTTAAATTATATCTAGCTCTAGTCTTAATTTTTTAGTTAGTTTCTTGTTATTACCAGTATTAAAGTATTTTTAAGGAATTATCTTTATTGACCCTCAATAAACTTGTCCTGTCCAGTTTCTTAAAATTCCCTTTGTCTATTATTGTATTTAGAGGGGAGGAATGAAATTGTAAAATTTTATGAATGCATTATATTGAAATTATTTTTGTACATCCTTTGTAATTTCTCTCTACCATTTCCAAAGCTCAGTTTCTCCTATAATTGTATAAATGAACAGTAATTTTCATTAAAAGTATGTGGGTCAATATCTCTGTGCAGCACCATGCTTATAATCAGTTTTGAAATTGGTATATCATTGAGAATCAAAACTTGAGAATAGCTTCAGAAACTGCAATTGTTTTATTTTTAACAAATGTCTATGAAACAAAATTGTGTTTTTAAGTATTCTTAATAATAATAGTATAATTGTTTTCAAATCCTTGACTATATGGATGTATTTCACTTGTCCAAAATCTTTTTGCAACTAACTTTCTCTTAATTAAGTCATTTACAAGAGGGGGGGGACAATATTAATTTATTAATAATTAATGACAATATTAATTTTGTTTAAGCATCTAAAATTGAGTTTCAATAGCCTATAATTGTAGAATTCAGAAAAATGAATTTAATGGGTTACTTTACTGGCTAAGATAAGTTTTTTGTTCAATATTGGATTATTAAGCCTGTATATATAATTAGCTAAGGTACCCGGCGATGCCCGCGAAATGATTCTTGACTGAATAATAACGGTATTCTTATGCCAAGGTTTCAACATATACAATGACACTTCCCGTCTGAGCTCAAGTGTTTTTCCGTAAGTAGCTGTAGGGGTCTTAGAGATTAGAAATTTTAGTTTGGATAAATAAATTAAAATGAGTTCCTAATCAGTCCCTCTCCACAGTATTACACATCATGAATAATTCAAATAATAATCACAAATAGCATTTATTATAATTAAATAACATCTATAATGTTATTTTCTGTCTAAAATCAACTCCAGCACATAATTGTTAAATTTTTATATACACAACATTATATACGTAATAGAAAATGTGAGTAGAAAGCAATTCGGAAAATACCAACATTTCACAGGAAATAAGTTAGCACAATTGTGTTAGTCTCCCAACAAATTCCGCTCCCGCATGAGGGGTTATCAACATTGCTTTACTTAAATTATTTATTCCAGACATTAAACAATTCAAATTATGTAAGAATTAATATACCTGGTGGAAGTAAATAATAATACCCTAAAAATAGTTTAATTTATATTCAAAAAGCAAGGTGAGGGTAGTCCTCCCTGCAAACTGAGTTTAATCGCATAATGTCTTTTGTCATAATGATATTACGTATAGTTACAGTACATAGTTACTATAAATGATATAGTACATAGTTATTTCAATTATGTTGACTTATCGGAGGAAATAAGATAATGTAAACCAGAATTAAAGAGTTTGATTCCCCACAACTTCTACTTTCACACGTTGTGCAAATTCAGCATGACTTTGTTTAATTAATACATTATAAAAATTGAATAATCGAAATACTCTTATAGTCTATATTTCTATTAGATATGAATAACAAAATTATTTTCTAGTTAAAAATTAACAAAAGATGTGGGGGGGGGGAGATTTATAGCCTCACTATCCAAATCATACTTATAATTAATTACAACTATCATATCAGTCTAAAAACATAACATCATTTGTCATAATATGCCTACATCAAAAACACTTTAATAAGTACTAATAAAATTGTTTACTCCCCCTATAGTTTTTAGCATATATCTAATTTATACTCCGTTGTACAACCAAAGTGTACACAACAAAAGTTACTGTAAATTACAAAATAAACAACTTTTGTTATGTGCATGATTGCTAAAAAACAAAAGAAAACGAAATATCGTTATTTTTAATTTCAGGCCTCATTTATAACCCCCACTCCTGTTCGTCTCTAGAATGTCAATATAGCTTATAATCATTGAATAGTTAATGCTAATTCATGCACCTAGTTTTAGCAGATTCCCCTTAAGGGAAATCAGCAATTGAGGTCGTACTCATGACGGGATTTTCAAATTTTTTCTTCAAATGTCCATCGATCCTACCTAGTAGATGACGAAAATGAAGCCCATTCAGAATTTTATATATAGAACTCAGAATATTATATATATATTTAGTCTTATGTGCCCTTTAAAATTGTTGACTCCCAGATTAGTTCTTTGCGTACATCTTGTTTATACTTCGGCATTCGACAAAGCGATATATTACCACAAGTTACTTTAAATAGGAAACTAAGCAACTTTTGTTATGTACATGTTTGCTGAAAAACCAATAGGAAACGAAATATCATATTATGCTCTTCTTCATTTTTAAACACTGTCTTATTAATTGATTTGGTTAATGTGTTAATTTTCTCACATTACTAGTCCTAACTTCTTGAGCCTAACTAGTCTTCAAATTATTGTCATGTTTTCAATTTCTTCTTCAGTTGTTGTTTATAGTGTTATGATGTTTTGTTTTTAGATCCTGAAAACAAAGATGAGCAGGCAGAAGCTAATGATGAGATATCAAGTTGCATGAGATTACCACGCACAGGTAAATTTTTGATATTTTTTTAATGATATGCAATGCTTATTTTGCACGTTACTTTCTTTATTTTCCATAACAAAAATGAACAATTATTAATTTTGATCTATATCTATGTCATCATGAAGATCTAAAGGCTAAAGTTGCAACTGTTAGGTTCTTTTAGAGTTTACTCTTTTCTTGTTATTGCCCCTATTGAAATCCAAGAGGCGTTTGATGTTCTCGAAAATTGACTTTCTAGGCCTTCCTCTTCCTCTATGCCCAATAATCTTGCCTTCAAATACACTGTTGATGAAATTGTTGTGCCTTAAGACATGACAAGGAAGCTTCACCTTCACCCTCCTTTTCTCCATTGCCTTCTAAAGACTTTTGGTTTCACTTACCTGATTTATAACTTGCATGTTGGATTTTTTGTTAAGCCTACATTGTTCTGGTGATTCTGTGTGAAATTTCCATTGTTACAAATTCATTATATTCTCTTTTATGAATTGTCCTACTGTCACTCTCATTAAGCTGTACACTTGACAACTCAATTACTTAGGAAAAATGTTTACTTAAGTGTTATGCTTGTTAGTTAAAATACTGTTCTTGTTGTCAAAGGCTTACTTAGGTAGTACTATTTTTCTATTAACTTCAGATCTACTATCATAATCTTTATTTTTTATGCTTCCTAGATAACAAAACTACTTCTCTTTTTCAATTATATTTATATATTTAATTTGATATTTCTTCTCAACTACCATATTTTTTTTTTAAATGCATTTTTCTTCAGCTTCATAACTGCTGTTATATTGTCCAATGATCAGGTATTTATTGTTGGTTGCCTGGGGCATTTTGTTACCTTGTACCATAGTTTTTCATGTGAAGTGTGCTGATTTTGTACCGATGTAGTCTTGGGTCTATGTAGGTCTTTGTATGATGTGTTGGAATTTTCATTTTAAATGTTTTGTTGGCAAATATTGATATTTCCTTTTCATTTAGCTATTATTATTCCATATTTTCTCACACTTGTTTTTTATTTTATTGTCTAAAAACTCATATATAGAATAAAAAGGAAGATGACACAAGACAAGATATAATGAACATAAGTGTTCCTTCAGTTTGAACAAATGAGACTTAAATTTCTCCACCCATTTAGACGATAATTGCCCTGTGGACATAAAAGAGAGTATGAAACTGTCACACTGAAACACAAAAAGCCGCAGACAAGGTCATTTTAGAAAACTTGAAAATATGTAAACAGAGAGATATTATCAAAGAAGAACTAGCACTAGTTCAGACACCATATTTAGACCACTGAAAACATTAATACAGACAAGAAAAGAAAGACTCCACCAGATGGACAATATTACTATGAGAACAGGCAGACAATTATGTGGTTTATTATATTTATAGAACAAAGCAAATTTAAAAAAAATAAATAAATAAAAAAAAACATGAGTAAATAAAGAATAGTCATAGATAAATAAAAATAAAATAGGTATGCATGCTAAGAAAAAATTCAAAGTGAAATATCTAACACAATTTCTACAAAACAATTACTGGTATTTATAACCTTGAATAATAGATAATTTAGTTACTACTTTAATTTGTTTCTTTACACCTTTTCAGGAGTTAAAGTGTTTTAATATATAACTATATCATTAATAATTTTTGAAAACCTTATATAATTAAAGTAGCCAATTAATATAATATTGTAGTTTCTCAACTGATAGAGTAAACATTGATAGTATTGCTCAATTGATTAATCAAATTTGATTGTTTCTATAGTGAATATGATATTATATTTAATTGTAATTTGAAAATCAACTTTGAACCCACCCCTTCATCATTAGGTTGTTATATTTGTTACATCTTGCCTAACTTTAAGGAACATATTTGCCAATAACATCACAAATAAGGCTTTTCATGCTGAGAAACAAACTTAAAGAGGATGATATGCTGAATAACTGGACTTTCTGGCTATGTTGTAGCATAATCCTGTGCAAAGAATAACAATTTTACATTGATGTCTTCTAACCTTTTAATTGGTGCAAGCTGCAAAACAAAAATAGCCATAAAAAATAAACAGGCTGTGATCAAAGTTTATTAAGATCATTTTTTTGTACTTCCAGCACATATGACAGTAATTATAAAAAAATATTCAAAATGATCAAGTAACCTTCATTGGATACGCTTCATGTGGAATGACCCTACTGTAACTACTGTTCCCTGTAGGCGCCAGCCAATTATAAGTTTTTGGGTGGTCTATGTGCTAGTCAAATGAATTTCAAAATACATTGTTTGAAGTATTTTACGTTATCCTTGCTTATATTTTTCACTTCAATAGACTCGTTAAAACTAAACAAGCTTTCATCAAACTTTCTAATTTTCAAACTGGCAATATTTAGTAGTAAGATGAGTGTGGAGAGATTTTTGAAGTACCTCAGGCGGAATTTTTCCAGAATATCTTTATATTTTACTCTCCAAATATTCATCATTAAACTCAACAGTTTTCTTCAGAACATTTTTTTTTTCGGATTTAGCTTACAATTTTCTGGTATCTTTAGCAGTAAAAAAATAATATTCACTGCCTTCAAATTCAGTTCATTTAATGAGGATATATTTTTATTTCATTTGTTATTTTAATTGTATTCTTATTTTTCTAGATATGGCCATATATGGCTTATGTCCAAAGACAGAGTTATTTCAACTTGTAGTGTGCAAACACTGCAGCAACAAGTATAAGTTGCCTGCTCTTGCAGAACATATAAGTGAGTATTATAAAAGGATAGACCATTTTTTCTGTTTACTTACTTATTATAAATTTCATCTTAATTTCAGCTTGATGGAATTAATTTGTATCAGTGAAGTTTTCCTTCAAATAATGTTTGATGTTTCATTTTTTTTTGTTGTTACTGGTATAATGAAATTAAAATGACTTATTTATTCATGATTCTTTTGCCATTAGTAGTTTTTGTATCTTATCAACATTTTAGCAGATTTCCCTTAAGGAAAATCGGCTATTGAAGTTATACACAATTTTTTCAAATGTCTATCAATCCTATACAAGAGAGGACAAATATGAGATCCATTCAAAACTAATCTAAAACTTATATCAGATTTTTAATTTGAGTAACTGAGTCACTAAACATCTCGTATCCAGCTTTAATTTTGATTCCTGTTGTTACTTCTTACTGCACGAGAAATAGAGAATAGATTGTGAGTTGAGGTCATCAGCATGACATAACCAGTTCATGGGTAATCTGCTTAGTTTACGCAGCCTCTGCATAGGAACTTTTTGTGTTATGCTTAGTTTATTATTGAAAATTAAGAAGGGAAATACTCTTGAAGTTCAATGTAACCATGAACATTATAGAATTAGTTTTTAAGGCCCTTGACGGCATGCGGTGTGCTTGATTCCCATATGAGATTGGAAATTTATTTATGGACTAAACAAATAAAAATTTTATTAGGCTCATTTTAGTTAGAAATGTTTGGTAATCTATCTTACACCCAACTAGTCCAAGTTAAGTAAAGTAGATGTTATTTATTTTAAATCATTATAACAAAAGACTTATTCATATATATTTTTAATAAACTATTCAATTTACTCTGTTTCTTTTAATATATGTATTTTTATGTTTATATAACTCAGTATTGACTTGATGTTCCAGAGTTGCGCCATTCAAACGCTGAAAGTAGTGCAGTTTTGCCAAAAGTAAATCAACCTGATAAAATTATCCAGAAGAAAGGAAAGACAAAGAAGACTAAGGAAAAGCCAAAATTGAAAGAAAGTGATGGCGTAGGAAAAACAATTATTAAAATAGATTTCCTTGAAATTGTAAGTGATAGGCAATCTTTGCCATTAGAATCTGAGACTGTTACAAAATTTAAGCAGTTTAACATAAAAACTAATAAAAAGAATCAAAAAAGTTTAGAAAATGATTGTAGTAAAGAAGATTCAAATTTGTCAGATAAAGGAAATACAGTTATAAGTAAAAATGAATATGTATGTGATATTAGCTGTAAAAATTCCACAGATCCTGTTTGGCCGAAAGCACATGTTCAACTTGGCAACTCATCAATAGTTCAGGTTGGTCTGCTTGCTGGAGAGGTTGGTGCATGTGCTTTTTCTCCCCTTCCCTAAGCTTTATTCATTTAATTTTTGCATGAGTACCTATACAGATATGACTAAATGAGATTTTTCGCTTGTTATCTTTAACTTGGTGGTCGAACATCCTCCTCTCCTCTCCTTTCAATTTTTTATCACTTTAAATATTGGTAATTTCATAAGTGGTTTAGATTCATGGTTATCACCTTACAAAACATTTGGGTCTGGTTGTTTTTTAGTCTATTTAAAGATACTTCTTGGTTCCTGTCCCCCCCCCTTTTACTAAACTAATATATTTTTTAAACGATTGTTTTGGAGTAATGAATAAAACTTCACAAACTAAATTAATTAATTTTTCTTAGTTGGTTTTATTAGGTCACTAAGCATTCCTGGGGCTACTTATTAGAATTTAACAACTAATTCTATCCTTTTTTTTTTTATTATTTTTTTTATTTTTTTTTTTAGCCATCATTCAGATGTCTTTTAATTATACCATACACTATTTTAAGGTTTATTTTAATCACAGGCCTTAGGAAGTAATTTGATCCCTGTCATGTCTATATTATAGCTTTAAAATGTTTTGTATTGCATTAACATGATTTTAGTAGGAATGGAGTCTTATTTGGTTCTTATGAGGAAGCCATAGGGTGTATAAAGTATAACCGATTATGTGTTGAGTATTAATCGTTTGAGAGCAAGAGATGCATTAGCATATTTCTGGAATTTCTTTTAGGGTCTTGTTGAACTTTGATAGCCTTTGCTATACCAAAACTTTGGGTGAGATGTAGTTATATTTTGTTCAAAACAATAGCTATTGGCCTTAGTCATTGGACATCAATCTGTTCCTGCTGACACTTACTCACAATCGTATGTTAATTGACATAGTATTTCAATAAAGAAGTAGCTTATTTAATTTAAACATCCCATAAACTTAATGAGAGAAACATGTTGTAGGTATTCGCTTTTCGTCAACTTTTGTGCCCAAGCATTATTATTATTTAACTGTGTTACATTAACATATGCGTGTGTTTTTGGGGGGGGGGTTACTTGTCTCTTTGTTTCAAGCTCTTAAGCTTGAGCACTATGCTTGGAATAATCTACTCAGGACTAGATTATTTTTCTGCTTACTTCATGAAGTTTCTATTTGATTTGCGAACATTTGAAGTATTTTTTTTTTTATTAAGTACTTTTTTAAAAAATAGTTTACAAATTTTATATAAATATATATATTTTAAATTTGGCCTTGTCACTCAATATTTTCTAAACATAACAGAAAAGAAACTTCTATTTTAAAGAAACTGAGGAAAGATTATTAAGGAGGCTATATCAGTCAAAACGTGGAATATTATAAACCCTGTTTTTAATTAAAAAATAAATAATTATGGTACCTGACAGCTTCTAATAAAAAGCTAATAAATGTGCTGAAATCTTCCAAACACTTATAATTTTTAGTATATGTTTGTCTCAGCTGAGTTCTTTTGTGTATTAAATAGCACATGCTGCTAAAGTGGAGTCTGGGTGTTGGGTCTTTAAGTTGCTGTAATCTAGATTGCGCTAGACTTATTTAATATGGATTTGTGTAAGAATCATTTCTTGCTTATAATATGATATTTACTTTATAATAATTTCAAGTGAAGAAATAACAATAAATGGCTTTAAAAAGGAATAATATTTTAATCAACGATAACTTTCGTTATTTTCATTTCTTTTTTCTGGAGACCTTTTAAAGGGATTGACCAAGATATTAGGAAGTCCTATATAATCCTCTTATGCTCATATTTTTTTCACTTCATTCTTCTTCATTTCATTTTTGTTATTTTCTTGATATTTCTCCTCCTGCAGTATTGCTGTTCTTCCTTGCTCTTTTTTGTGTTCCTTCTGAATCTGTGAGCTACCTATATTTTCTTTCTGTTAGGAACTTGAAGTATTTCCTTTTCTTGTTCTTGCTGCAGGATATTGACTTTAGCCTCAAACCCGCATGAGGTTTTTATAGATATTTGTAAGCCAGTCACTGCTTTAATAAATAAGTAAGTATTTAAAATTTAAAATTTTTAGTTATTCTATGGAAATGTTTCTATAGAACTCTGTATCAATGCTGCTGTAATTTAGCTACATCAGGCTTATCAATTACTTTTTTAAAAAGAATTATATCAATTTTAAAACTTATGGAAATTATATTTATACATGAACATATATATTTCTCATATAATGCAGCAGATATACATGATAAATGATTTTGTCATTTAACATAAAATAATTTCTGATTTACAATTTTATACCAGGATTTTGTTTTTCATCTCTTTACTTTTTCATGTGGAATATTTTGTTATTGACTCTAGAAAATAAATCAATAATTATTGCTGGGTCTTTTACCACAGAACTCATGTTGAAAATTAAAAACTTGTAGGGAAAAGGAAGATGTAGTCCTCCTGTATTAAATGTTTATTTTTGACAACCCCCCCCCTCTTACTATTTCTCAATGGTGAAAAAAATCAACTTGTTATGAATTGTATGATTATCTAGTTATTTTTTGTCAAAACCCTTATTAATTGTGATTAATCTATAGTTTTACTAAATATGCTCGGTAAATTGAATAAATATAAATCCATTTTTTTTTTTAAATCCTCTTTATTACAATTTGAGAATGTCAAGCTATTTATTGAAACACTAAATATAATATAAAAATAAATTATGTTCTGTGCAAAATGAATTGCTTCTCATTTGCAATATTGTTTTTTTATATGTGTACACTCAAGTGGGCAGACAGCTGATGTGGTTGAGATTCAGGTAAAAGGCCCCCCAAACCATTTTCCACCTTTTTTTTTATTATTATTATTCCTGTCAGGGAGGATTACAAAGGCTTAGGTAACCATTGCCGAAGGTGGGTGAGTGACCTCCACTAGAGCCTGAATGGGCAAGGGTTGCTCTGGAAGCCCATCCCATAATTTCAGGCAAACATATTTTTTTTTATGATGTGATGTGATAAATGGTAACTTAGGGTCCCCTGGGCACCGGAAACATCTAGAATTTGGTTCTAACTGTAACATAATGACCCTATAAAGTGTCAAGAAAAATGCTGAAAATTACCTCCTTAAATAGTTTCAATGTACCCACTCTTGGAAAATAATCTCCTCATTGCTAATATGAACTTCCTTCACAGTTATTTATTTCCAGGTGTTTTTACTTAGTCAGAGAACAAGATTTTTAATTATATTTATTTTATTGCAAAAAACAACGTTCAATGGTTTTTAATTATAGTTAGTTTACTATAAAAAAATATCAAAAACAACTTTCGTGTTTGAACATAAATGTTAACCTATTATCATGAATAAGTTGAGATCTTTTGTAAAACTTTTAATTATCTGCCCTAGATACTGGTACAAATAATTTGAACTAAAATAACACTGTCATAAATAATTAAATTTAATACAAGATTTGTATAGTGGGGGTCTTTATGTATAATTAGTGAATAATAAATCTCTGTGTCTCAGATATTTAACTAGATCATATGTAGTCTATAAGGAAAGTAGAAATATGATGGTATTACCATACAGTATATTTGGTTGTTTATTTATCTCCATCCATGCTTTACATTCTTTAAAATATTGTTTACTTTCACTGCTTTGGTATTCTAATATATAATTTTTCACTTTTTTTTAAATAATGAAAATTGTTTGAATTGTACCTTCATAGTTTAACTTAAACCTTCATATCTGGAGAAGAAACTTTTTATTTGTAGTCTACTGAATTATTATTCATGTACTGCTTTTGCCAGCCGATGGTATGTTTTCAATAACATATACCCAACTGGTATATATACTTTAGGACTGAATGTTTTTGTACTATATTTTGAGATATACTGGCAGATCTTTTAAAAGATGTCGCTACAGCCCAGTGGCCTAGATCACAACTCCTCTGCATGGTGGAGTACTTATGTTTGCTTATGTATTGTTTTCTTATGGCCTTGAACTGTCTGCTGGTTAATAGGACTTAGATTATTAATATCTGAAATGAGTGGGTTGATAGTTGTGGTCTGCCATACTGTATGGATGTTGCAGCATGTTTAGATATAGTTTTCAAAATTTCTTCTTATACAATTGGAATGAAATCTGCAAGATAAGATGAATAGAAATAAAAACTAACTGATTGTTAGTGGTATTGGAGACATGCACAGCCAATGAAATTAGGTGGAATAAGTCTAATTTAGATGATGCAAAATACTTAGCATAAAATATTAAATATTTTTAAACATTCTATATTTTTAATATGTATGTTGCAGTACACCTTATTCATTTTTGAATTGGTGTGGCAATGTACAATACTTTTGATTTAGTACTTAATTTTGAACGTAGTAATCATTTTAGTGAACACCCTAAAATAACACAAGATTTAATATATTTTGTTCTGGTAGATTAAGTTGACTTTATACTAGAATTCATTTATTTTCTACCACATTGGCTCTGAAGCCTTACATAAACCATTCAGTTCCTATTGTAGACTATAGTAGATATTAGCCCTAATTTTTTTAAAACTGTTTATTCTTCTGTGTGCTTATCCTGTTTGAATGTTACTTGTGGGGTGGGGGAAATGATTGGCCTAATACGTAGCTCTGTGTGCTTCCAGTATAGTTGCATAGCTCTCGAACTTGAAGTTACTTCCTATTCTCTGAAAGCCATATTCACTTGCACATTTTTTAAATTTAAAATGTTTCTTTAATGGCGTAGTTTTTCATTTAATAATTTAAATTACTTTTCACTTATTTTTATCCACATTTTGGAGGCCTATGTTTTTTTTTCTATTTGCACTATTAAGGCATGTTTTTCGTCATTCTTAAATAAAGGAGTATGATCTATTCTTTTAACTGTCTTGAATTTCTATTAAATCTCTTTGGAAAATGAATTCCTTGAAATTAGTAGTTTTTCTACCACTGGTCTCTCCGATGTTGACATGTTCTTTTATTGAGTTAGGCAACAAAGTTTTAAAATACCTTTGGCAACTTATTACTATCATTGTATAATCTGAGCATTATTAAAAATGGAATATATTCAACATTTTCTGTAACATCTGTCTGTTTTGAAAAAGAAAATTTGAAAAAGTTAATAATTCTTCAGCTTATTGATATCCCGTGATGAAGAAAAATCACATTTTTGTTAAAGATTGGTCAGTTTTTTTTTTTTTTTTATCCTGGCCTGAATTGATAAGACATCAGGTTTGATAAATAGCTAACAGTGGTATAGAAATTAGCTAATCCCAGTTATATTTACTCCATATCCTAGGATTATTTTTAAACCTATTTAAGGGTGAAAAAGAAAATCCCTCAGATTTGAAAACTCGAGATTTTAATTACTGACTTTCTCTTTGCTTCAAATGAATTTATTGAATCATAAATACTACATAGGTCTTGTGTATTCATTCTTCTTTTTTTTCTTCTTTAATTGTGCTATTTCAAGTGTTAAAAACTAAATAACATTATACTACATACTCATTAGTGGCTGTCAAGTGATGGGATCAAAGGGTCTATTGTGGAGAAATTTATTTCCCTTGTGATATGACTAATTGCCTGAATTAAGGAAACATCTTAAAGTTTTTGAAATAATTATAACATTTTTATTTTGCCTAACTTTATTTGGAACTGACATCTACTGCAAGAAGAGCTAAGCACCGAAACATTCTTCTTTCCCTGACAAATAGTTGAATACTTTTTTAATTGACCTGAAGTAGTATTTTTATTTCAATAAAAAGAGAATCATTTGTGTTTGATTGACTAATATCAAAGGAGTTGTTAATATGTCTTGACAATTCCTAATGGATGAAAATAATATTTGAAATTAGTTTTTATAATAAATGCTGCAGACTGTGGTTGTCATTTTCTCATAAACATAAAGCTGGGGGTGGTCAGATAGATAGTCACAAGGTTAGGGATTGTTAGATTCATTCATATGTTGATGTGTAATAATCATAGAATTCATTTTTATTTTATTATTCTTTTTTTGTAAGGGTCCTTAGAAATGAAATTATACAGATTTCATTTAGTTCTATCCAGCAGTTGAAAATAAATTTGCCTTGTAGTCCACCAGTTGAAATATTTCTTATTTTTATCTTAAGTTATTTCTTGCAGTATTATATGCTGTTAGCATCTTGTGTGTTATAAGAGTATAACAATTTTGTTACATTTCCCCACATAAATTCATGATCTACAAAACATAATTATTTAACATAAAAATTACACTATTCTTTTATGTTGGGCTTACTTTTTGTGTGCTAATCATTATCTTACTATTGTAAAACTGTAGTGTTCCTAGTGGAATTTTTATTTTAATCCTTATTAAAAAGTTTTGTTATTTTTGTTGAGTATAAAATTTAATATTAATAACCAAACAAAAAATTGTTATTTTTTTTTTTTCAGGATGGCGCAATTATAAATATGCAGCCCATTGTCCAGCTCTCACCCCTTTCAACTGGCTCAGCTCCAGCATTAACAGTTAGTAATTCAAATGCATCAAAGACAGTTGATGAAAACATTATATTAAATAATCAACCAAATACAAATACATATGTTTCTAATGAAAGGACTTATAATCCTGATATTCATTGCGGAGTAATAGATGTAGAAAATGGAAAACCATGTTTGCTTTATTTAAATTGTTCTATTCATACCCTAGCTTTGAAAAAAGCTGTTAATGGAAGAAGTAAATCCTTTGACATTTTGTTAAATGGAAAAAAGTGTGATAGTGAACCAAAATCTGAATCTCCAAGTACTCCTAATTTAGATAAAATTTATAATACTAATTCTGCAACATCAAAACCTTCTTCCTCTAAGCCCCAAACATCTACTTCAACATCTATCTCAAGAACTGAAAAGGTAAAACTAAATTTAATACAAATATTGTGTTTAAACTATGTCAATCCTGATAAGCACTAATGAATTGTGTCCTGTTGAGTAAAGTTGACTTTGAATTCATTTTTTTAATGGCTCGGAATCTATATTTCCAACATTTGACTCTCTTGACAATTTTAATATAATAATAGCTGTGTAACCTGTTGTTCACGCTTAATTAAATGTGGTTTCCCATTGAAGTATAAAGACTGAAATATCCTATGCACTAAATCACCCATTTATTTTCATTTCATGACACAAATGTACTTTCTGTTCATTTGCTTATTATACCCATGAAGTAAAAAATAATAATTGCAAAAATATTAAAGAATTGTAATTTAGAATGGTTGTTACCCGTCAATTATGGTTAAAACAAATTATTGGTTCCCCATTAAAATTTAAAGATTGAAATTCCTTATGCATTAAATAATCTCATTTTCATTATATGCTGAAAATTTTGTTTCTTCACAGTAATAGGAGTATATTTGTCATTCATGGGTTCAAATAATTACCCTTTCTAATATAATGATTGCACCATCTTTAAAATTATTAGAAATAATATGATACAATTTTGCCCTCAGGCATTGTGTTGTAATACCAGAGAAGTAGTAGAAGATGGTGACCAGAAGTCAGAACTCAAAATTTTAAGAATGTTGAATCTAGAACTGGAAAATACATTTTAAATACAATTTGTTCTTCACATTTTTTAAATAAAATAAACATTAATGAAAGTATTCATGAATATACATTTTGGTCTCTAAGTAAGCCCCATCCTCCCTCTCATCAAAATACTTTGAGCCATTTTTAAGTGATTGAGCAACAAACGGTTGAAAGACAGACAAGATTGTTGATCCCATTTTTCTTAGAGGTATCAGAAACATGAAGAAAAATTAATCCCTGCCAAATTTTAATAGAATTTCAAACAAACCATTAGTAAGATTTCATTTATATACATTATATTAATTGATATTTATGTTGAGTCTTACTCTTTTTGTGGTTTAATATTCACAACTAAGCTTTCTAACTCATGTAACTTGGTTTTTCAGACTGATTTAGCTGATGAAAATGAATTGAAGAATAGAATTAGCACTAAGCGTGTTTCTGACCGGCCTCGATTGAGCTTGCCTGTCTCCATTAAGAATCCGACTATTTTGTGCCAACTGCAAAATAAAGTGTTGAAATCTTCCAAATTTTCATTACCAGCAGAGTCTACGAGAAATGATAACATTCAAGAAGTTTTAAAGGGTAATTTCGTTCTGAAACGTACCCCCAGAGTGTGCCGAGGGTCAAAAGAAAATTCCCGTTCACATCAAAAAAAGGAAAGCACAGAAAATACTGAAACAGCAGATAACTTCAAGACTACTGATCCAAAAGTAATGATGATAATTTATTATTAATTTTATTCTGTAAGAAATATTTGTTTTTCTATGATTAACATTGTTTAGCATTTCTTGATAAAAGTAATTCTCTTCAATTACAGATTGACATGATTTCCCTTTCTCAATTTTATTCAGTACTGCTTCAGGCCTTCCCATTAAATTTTAATTTTTATTAATTTCAGTTTTTCAATTTTTGGGGTAAATAAAATCTTTATTGGAAATAAAATTTTCCTCAGCTATCGACCCAAAGCTATGAATATATTTATTACACCATGATGTTTTGGCTTACATTGGCCATCTTCAGATAAACCTCTTATCAGAATAATAAAATATTAATAACACATGAGGAATATGGCAATATGAATTAAAAAATGATATTTTTCCTTATCTATAAATTTCCACTCAGCACTATGTAGTGATTTGTAAATAAGTTGACTTTTTATATTTATTTTTGAATCGATATTGACAAAGAGATACTCCTTTCATACTCCTCATACATGTTATTAATATTTAATATTCTGATAGAGGTTTATCTGACGGTGGCCAATATAGGACGAAATATCATGCTACAATAAATATAATAATAACTTTGGGTGGATAGCTGTGGACATTATTATTTTCTATAAGGTTCATTTTCATTGTAATTAGGAAGGAACTAGAACCACCACTAATCTTAAACATTCAGAAATCATTTTTTTTAAATCTTATTTTTCTTAAACCTATCCTGTGTTTAGAGGTTATTCAAAATCACTTTAAATGAGAATCATTTATATGCCTGGAATGAGATAATTTGTTCTTTAATTATGTAGCAATGAAAGGCATCGAATACTGTGCAAAGCTGATAGCTGATTCATATAACTCTTTATTTTCCTGCAGGAGATATTGTTAGAAATTAGAATAAGAATTGTGAATATTTTTTTTTATTTATTTATTAGAAGGAAAACATTTATCTGATCTATATCGCAATAATGTTCCTATTTTTTTATATATATTTAATAACTAATTTGAATGAGCCTATCGATATAGTATTAATATTAAAATATTTAAAAACAAATGCTAATTTCAAAAGTAATATTAAATATTATTCTAATGTATATTGTAAGATATTGAGAACCACAATGTAAACAGTACAACAACTACATTTATTCTGCCTCAAAAAACATTAGATCATCTATAACAAAACGCATGTAACTTAATACCACATGGAACACTTTTAGGTTATATATAACAAATCATGTTTTAATATCACATCCAACACTCCTCCCCCACTAGACAGCTACAGTCCTGCAACCAAGTTCCCCAGTCCTCTTCACGATCCTTCCCTCGCAGATTCTTCTCAGGTGGCATAGACTGGTTTGTCTTTTTTAAAGCACTTCCATTTGGTTCCCAAGTTGCATCTACACTGAAAATTTCTTCCATCACGTCGGTACTTGCAGAAGGTTTAAGTAGTGCGAAACGGTTCAGCTTCTGTTCCACAACCGTGCAATCGGCACCGGCCTGGCCTTGAAAACCTTTGGGTGGGATCCTTCTTTCATGTGTACCTTTACCTTATGGCCGATTATCGTATCTAATGTTGGCCTGAATACCTCTGGATACTTATGGACTATGACACATTCAAATTCCTCCCCCAACTCGGTTTGTCTCGTTACTTTATTATTAACAGCACATATAAGATTAATACCCCTTTAAGACATTCTATCTGCTTTTGTACTGCATCAGCCCTTTCTAAATTTAAAATAGAAGATTCTATTTCTGACAGACTACTATCTACTCCTGGATGTAACCGCAGCAATTCCTTTTGCCAGACAGAATTAATAATACCTAATATCAACTAGTCTCTTAATCTTTTATTAAGAGATCCTCCAAACTAATAGTGGCCGGCCAGAGCCCTTAATGAGTGTGACACAGGCTCATCATCCTCTCTTGCGTGTTGAGAACGCTACATGTTGTCCCCCATGTTTCCCAAAATAACTACTCAGTACCGCTAATATATCAGAGTATTCTTGATTTCTTACCTTCTGTAGGCGGTAGTGATCAGCTATTACCTTGAATGATGCTGCTCCTATCTTTACAACGGGACAAGATGGGAATCATCTGGAGTTCTAACTCAAATCTTTCTAAGTAATAATCCCATTCCTCAGTTTCTTGGTCAAAGGCCGTAATAAATATTCCTTTATTTCATATTTCTTCCTTGAAACTATCTTCCCGACGTTTAGATTTCGTCATTCCATAGTGTCAATGTAAGTTATTGAAAACCACAATGTTAACAGTATAACAACTACATTTATTCTGCCTCAGAAAAACATTAGATTATCTATAACAAAACACATGTGACTTAATACCACATGGAACACTTTTAGGCTATGTATAACAAAACATATGTTTTAATATCACATCCAACATATATTATTAAAATTTCATTCTTTGAAGAGAATGTCATAGGTTTTATGAAGTTTTAAGGGTATTTTATTATTTTTACCTTACTTATAAGTTTTGTTTGTTTATTATTATTTACGTCCACTTTATGCTACTAGGCTAATCGAGACTGGTTATCTACAGGTTCCCACCCTTTTCTAGCCAGGGTGGACTCAAGGAGTTTATTTAGTGAGTCCGTCACTAAATAAATTTCTACTGCCCAGGCCGGGAATCGAACCCGCCACTCTAGATCTACCATACGAGATTAGGACCAACACCCTAACTTGCACGGCCAACCTGAGCCCCTAAACTCTTTAACTTACTTATAAGTGAGGGAGGTCTTAAAGCAGCATGGTGCTTTATAAAACCTGTTGATCACTATTAAAATAAGTCATTCTAAAATGTGTGGTAATGAAAATATTTAAAAGAGTTTAGTATCAAAATTTCAGATTATAAAGAAAACATGGTGTTAATAATTCAGTTTGTAAAACATTGTAGACATTGTAAAAAGGTTGAAAATGCCTTATTCCTCCTATAAGAGAGATTCTCCGGTTCACCAAAGATTCATAATTAACCACTCATTAATCTCACTAGCTCTGGGAAAATTCATTTGAAACTTTTGGAACACTTCATTTATCTTTATTAGAATAGATTGGAAATCAAAAGCCCTTTCTAACTTAATACTATCTACAGCAAATGCTTGGTCTTTGATATCTTCTGGGCTAACATTTGAAGGTGGGGTTAGAAAAGTCCATTCTCTAGAATACTTAGATATCAATGAACCTGGCCCCAATGAAATAGGAAGGAAGTTGATAAATAAAGCCATCTAAGAAAATATAAATCTCAGTATTAAACATGCTGGGTATAAAATATAGTTTATAGAATTCTACATTTCATCCCTAAATTTAAAATCAGTCCAAGCATAATTTTTTTAAAGTATGGAACCAGAGTTATTTATTATATTTATATTTTATTTTTAAAAAATGAGTTTTGGGCAGATTTCCTTGAAGGGAAATCAACTATCGAGGTTGTACTCTTGACGGGAGTTAGAAAAAATGTCATCAAATGTCAATCGATCCTACCCATGAGATGACATAAATGGGGTGTGTGTGTATGTATACATCTGTGCGTGTTGTACTATATGCACATGGGTGTGTCTGTTATGGCTCTAGCAGTTACAGTTTTTGTTTGCTCATTATGAAACTCCATATATAAGCGTTTCATGTAAAAATAAAGGTTAAGTTCATTAATGGCTGAAATCAGACTCAGTGAGGTGAAGGGGAAATCAAAAATGCGATATATCTTCTTCATTATGAGTCAGGTGGAAAAATTGTGTATAACCAATCTGGTTGCAAATTTAATTTTCCACACTGAATATAAATTGAGATATTTGCATTTTTACATTTAAGCCTTGAGTACCGCCATCCACTCCTACTCACTTCATATTAACAATAAGATCAAAAGAATTTGTCTATTCACAATGGAATTAAATATTGTGGCAGGAAGTTGGATTAGGTTCTCATTTTCTTTACCCATTTTCCCATTACCCAATTTTTCTCTCTAGCTATTAGGAAAATTAATAAATTCATAGATATTGATTGGGTTCAAATATTTATTATTGGTTTATCTTTTTTTTTTTTTTTAATTTAAACTAATTCTTGCCAAAAATAAATTTAGCCTTAAGATATACTTCTAATGAAGAAGACAAGTCCAACACATATGTGATGATAAAGTAGATTGATAAACCTCAATAAGAGCTTCACTGAACATATTCAAATTGGCGAGTAAAGAAAATACTCTTTAGCACTGAGTGAAAAAAAGTTGCTGAGTGCTGAAAGAGAAGAGTAGAAATGTGAAATGAGCCAGTTTGAGTAACATTAATAAAGTAGTGAGGGAAGATGCAACTGCCATTCAGTCAGTTGCTTGAATATCTATGAGAAAATATGATGAATATTGCAATTGGCAAATGATAATGCTCAAAATCTAAATAATTTTAAATTTCTCATTTCACCTTACATTTTAATGATATAAGTGATCAATTCTTTGAATCCAAACTCCTAAAAAAATTGATTTTCTTAGAATAAGTTACTAGCGCTTGCTTCATAAATAAAACTGCCATTCTAAGTCATACAATTCAGTCAATAGTTTAATGAAATGGCATGTATACATTTGTACCATGTTCAATGGCTTGAAATTTGAACTTTCTGTATACATCAGTAAATGTTTCATTATATCTTCCAGCTTAAAAACATGGAACATTAATATATGTTTCAGGAAAATTAAAATTATAGTTGTCTATCGTTATATGAAACTAATAATAATAATATTAATATTAATCTGAATTACTCAAATCTCTCATTTTCTTTTATTTTATACTGTTTTTATAAATTTGGTTTATGTTTCTCAATCTCTTTAACTTTTTGTATTTGAAATTAATAACTGTTCACATGCAATATAAACTTCTATTTTTATTTTATTACTTTTTTATACATGATACTAGATAAAAGTAATTATTCTTTTTCGGCAAATTTGGTCTTCCATACGGAAAGTTATGAACTAATTTTTATTTATTGTTTTTTTTTTTTTTTTTTCTTCTAGGAAATAAATAAAACCTATGTCATTTGTGGTAATCATTGCTATCCAATTGATCTTTTTGGTAAAATACTTCCTGAAAAATGGATAAAGGTTCAAAACAATGAAAGGTCGATTAAACTGGTAAAGAAGATTTTTTTTTTGGAAGATACCATTTGCTATTGGGATGTTCTTGAGGAGACGTTTGTGAAAAAACTTCTAAATATAAAATGTTCTTGCATTTGCTAGAGAATTTAGTTTTTGCTTATCAGAGTATTTGCTAAGGTTCAGAAAATAAATGAATGAAGAAAAGACAAGGATTTACACAGTTCAGGTAAACAGCCATAATGGTTATATGATCTTCACTTAGGCGATTCCAAGGGAAAGCTGGGAAGTCTTTTATTAATGTGCATAGAAGTACAATTTGTGAGCTCTTACTCAAGTTATATATTTCATCAAATATATCTGTCAGAGGTTTCTTTTCATTATAACAGAAATGCTTTGACTTAATAAAAATATGCCACCCTTACTAGAAGGATTATAAACAAACAGGTTGTAAAAAGTTATGCACTATTAATTTACAATTTAATATTTTGTTTCTTATAAAATTTTTGTTGCTAAGAGTTTTAAAAAGTCCGTCACGCAGGGGCTGCGTAAACTAAGCAGATTTCCCACGTGAAGTTTTATAATAGAGAAATTTCAAAATAGAGAGTCAAATAGTTACGGGAAGGGCCCGAACTAGCTCTTGACGGAAACTCAAGACTAGACCCGAAGTTAGCCAATCTCATCTCAGAAGCTGAAAACAGAAAAATGCAAATATCTCGGTTAATATTCAAGATACAGAATAAATGTATATAACATTATTTATAGTAAATTTAATTTGCAATAAGATTGCTTCTATATAAATTTTCGATCCGAAGTATAGTAAAGGAGATATTTCGAATTTTCGAAAATCCTCCCCTCTAAACCTCCCCTCCCACTAATCCGATTTCAGCCATTAACGAACTTGATCTTTATTTTTGCATAAACGTTTAAATATCGAGTTTGGTAAAGATCAAACGAAAATTGCGACCGCTAGAGCGTTAACAGACAAATATATATATATATATATATATATATATATATATATATATATATATATATAATTTTGAACGGACCTCATTTTCGTCATCTCCTGGGTAGGATCGATGGACATTTGAAGAGATTTTTCGAAACTCGCGTCATGAGTACGACCTCAATAGCTGATTTCCCTTAAGGGAAATCTGCTAAAATGTATATGTCACTCCATTGTTATCGTGATTTGTCTTTTAATGATAGCCCAGCTAGTTTTCAGGAATTTACTTTTTTTTATATATTTTTTAATTCTGATTTGCATAGTTGGATTGAATATGAAGTATTTTGAATTTTTTTTTTCATAAGATAATATCTACAAGTTGAATTGCTTTCATTTAAAAAAAAAAAAAATTAAATTACTCCAAAATTCATTTGTTTCCACAGATCAACTATAAAATATTTTTTTTGGAAACAATAATTAATGTAAACAAAATTAATATTTTAAAAATATTTGTATACTATTAAATTAAGAATCAATTACTTTTTAATATTTATGGATTGTGATTTTTGTTAAACCTACGTAGAATCACTTAAAATAAGAAGGATAAATGAAATATTAATGTTGTCTGTGCCTAATAAACCCAAGCTTTATTTCTTACAAAAATTCTATTGAAAGGAATACAAACAAAAAAAGCAAGTATTTATGGAGAATAGAGTTGGGTATTAATTGGTGAATTACACATTTTACTTTTCTTATTTTCAGGAACTTGTGTTCTGAAATGGGCTCATAGAAACTACTAGGGCGTATTGAAAAGTAAGGTCTCCTATTTTTTTTTTCATAGAAAATTTAATTTATTTACAACATTGGTTACATCGTTGGAAGGGTTGAATATTTACCTATTTTTCTACATATTCGACTTGACGATCAATAACTTTTTGCATTCTGTTTACCAGCTTTTTAATGCTGGTGCCGTACCACTCTCCCGCCGCGCCACGAAGCCAACTGACGACTGCTTCTTGAACTTCCTCATCAGACTTGAATTTCTGTCCCCCAAGGTGTTTCTTGAGAGCGGGAAACAAGTGGTAGTTGCTGGGGGCAAGGTCCGGGCTGTAAGGAGGTTGGTCGATGATATCCCAGCCGAATCCATTGAGTAGGGTGGTCGTTTGATGTGACACATGTGGACGCACATTGTCATGAAGCAAACACACTCCTTTGGTGAGCGTACCCCTTCTTTTGTTTTGAATGGCTCGCCGAAGTTTCTTGAGAGTCTCGCAGTAGCTTTCTGAGTTGATTGTTGTTCCTTTTGGCATGAAATCAACCAACAGAACCCCGTTCCGGTCCCAGAAAACGGTGGCCATAACCTTTCCCGCTGACTTCTCCGTCTTGAAAAGCAGTCGTCAGTTGGCTTCGTGACGCGGCGGGAGAGTGGTACGGCACCGGCATTAAAAAGCTGGTAAACAGAATGCAAAAAGTTATTGATCGTCAAGGCGAATATGTAGAAAAATAGGTAAATATTCAACCCTTCCAACGATGTAACCAAAGTTGTAAATAAATTAAATTTTCTATGAAAAAAAAAAATAGGAGACCTTACTTTTCAATACGCCCTCGTAGTATGACCATTTCTGCAACAGGAAATTGTGAATTAATACAATTTCAGAAATAGGGGTATCAGAAAAACTGTTTAGAAATAAATTTATCTTACATTGACAGTTATTAAAAATGAATCGTGATAATTAGCATTTTAATAAACTTGTAGCAACAAAGAACATTAGAAAATAGTTTTAAGGAGTAGTTTACATTTATACATTATTTTTAGTTGGATAGATTTGAGCAATGGCACCCTGGATTTAGAAGAATTGGAGGCCTCCTTTATACCAGTCATAGTATTCCATATATAAATCGGAGAGCTGCAACACCTCCAGCACCTCCACTAGAATTGGAAGAAAGCAGCTCATCAGTTCTTGACCAAACCTTGAGTAATAGAAAAGACAATAGCAAGTCAATAGACTTATGTTCCCCACCAGTGAATAAAGTGGACTTACGGAGATTACAGTTTGAAGTTGATCATGGAACGAAGAAAGCATTAGCTTCATTGCCATCTAAACAAAAGGGACATATTTTAATATCTGGCAATTCAAAAAGCCAGAGTCAAAAACAAAAATTATTTGTTAGTCAGTCGTCAGCAAATAATAATAAAACTGTAATTTGTAAAAGATCAAACAATAACGTTAATGGTGCAGTGCCTGCAAAAATTAAGAAACACGAAGGACTGGTAAATATTGTTGGTCCTGTGTTTGGAAAAAATGAGCATGCTGTACCAGTAATGCATCTTGAAATGGCTAACAATATTTTTGAAAAACCAGTAATGACTACTCCACATGTTCCTACACCAAACTCCTTAGGTAATTATGAGTCAGATATATCATATTATTTATTCCACGCATGACATTTAACTATTGTGTAGAGAGATAACAAGAGAGTTCAAATATTTTAATAGTTTAATATCATTTGTAATTTCATAAACCTTGTATTGTTGCTACTGGCATGTGAGATTAGTTTGATGCTGAACATTTCAACTAATGCATGAAGCTCTTTTTTTATTACTCATATCTCTAAACTGCTCATTAAAGGAAATAGTCAATTTTTTATTCACATTTCCTAAATGCTAAATATGTGTCCCCATGTAGCTGTGTGTGTCGTGTGAGTTTGTGTACATTCACATGTGCATTTGCATGTGGGTTTGTTTTTAATCATATAGTTATTGTTAGATGTGGATGGTCTCTGTTTTACTATTATTATTTATTAACGTTCACTTTTTGCTACTATGGCAAATTGGAGTCTCTGTTTTACACCTTTCATCATAGCTAACCTACCCTTCTGTAGAATTATCAAAATAATATAATAAAATAATGACATTTACAATTTATATGGGGGGAGGGTGAATGACAAAATAATAAATATTTACAACATTAGCAGGAAGGGTGTCAATTGTGATAGATTTGAAACAGTGTGACTCCTATAAATGAGGCTCTGTCCTAGATCAAGTCATTATTGTCTGAGCCTTTCCCTCTTTCTTGCTGCCTGTATAGCTATAACATTTTTTGTGCAGCTTACACGTTTTCCTCCATACCATTCTTTGTACTTTGCACTATTCCCTATACTTTTAACAGATTTCCCTCAGGGAAAATCAGCTGTTGAGGTTGTAAAACTTTCTTCACATGCCAATCTTTTCTTGATGTCAAAAATATGGTCCATTGAAATATATGTGTGTGTGTGTGCAAATGCGCGTATGCGTGTGTGTGTGTGTGTACATGTGCATGTTTGTGATAAATTTGCTAATGCTCTTATATCCACAATTTTTATTTTATCACTATGAAACTAATGAATAATTAATAATTTCATTATTTTTAATTTAAGAGATAATTTCTCTCACCTACTGGGGTATGGGGGTATTCTGAATATCT
The DNA here is from genome assembly GCA_019009955.1 of Riptortus pedestris. NCBI lineage: Eukaryota > Metazoa > Arthropoda > Insecta > Hemiptera > Alydidae > Riptortus > Riptortus pedestris. The sequence continues at coordinate 86,699,748 of CM032233.1, forward strand.
GCCGAGTAAGTACTCTTACCTTTAAGCGTACCAATATGTATGAAGAATTTTTCTCAAATCCAAACCCTCCAACATTATGCCACGTTCATATACGTGGATCAACTCCTCATTAGGTCTAAGTGTTTAGTATGTCTTTAAAGTGGTCTTGGTTTTGTTAGAATTTTGTCTGTTGACTGAATTTCATTCGCAACCTATTATACTCATAGAATTCTGTCGTGCTTGAAAATATTCCTGGTTTTACAACCATGGGTTGTTTATTATTGTGCTGTGTGGTGTGCCTTTTTAACAGAGCTGATGTTCATGGACATATACATTCAGTTTATGATAGAGACTATAGTGTCTCAGGATTGTATAATGTTGAACATATTCATGGATTGGTATCTTGTACAAAATAATAAAGACAATATATTATAAAATGTGTTTATTTATTTATATATTTTCCATTACATTATGTTTTATTAACAGATTGATAAAAGCTACAGGAAGTATTTTCTTTGTATGTTCATTGAAGTCATATTGAGCAAAGGCGTATGATGTCATTCTAACAGCAAACTCCTCATTCTGAGGGAAAACACGTCTGTTAGTTGCAATTAACACAGGTGTTTTAAGAACAGGCCTGTGTGTTTTATATTTTGCATTAGCAGACATGTTAGCCCCTGAGAAAAGAAGTTTAAATGTTTCGAATGACGCAGGTTCTACAGATGGTTCATCCATTAGAAGGACATTTCTGTCTATACAGTCCTCAAATGGAAACTGAGAATATTTATTAAAGTTTCCAATAATACCATAATTAATCATTACTTCAGATAATACAGAGCATAGCCAGGTTTTACCACAATTTGGAGGTCCATAGAACTCCATGCACAACCGTTTACCTGATTTCTTAGCTAGTAAACAATAGATACTAGTTAAAAGAGCAGGCAAAGTCATACTGTTAGCTTGAGCTTGATATAATAAAAACTCCTCTAACAATATAACGGATGTCTCATTGTCGTAGTAGTCTTCGAGAAGATTTCCATCTATTGAACTATACAAATTCAGAATGGATGGATCCATATGAAGTTTACATAATTCAACAAAGGACATTCTGGCTAATCTTTGTCTATATATTTCTAAAGCACTGACTAATAATGGATGTGAATCTGTATAGAGACCGAAAGGACCTTCTAACCAGATTCGAGAACGGAAGGCTATGGAAATGGGCGTGATCAAGTGTTCTGAAAGCCATGAAAGGACGTTGCCTTTCGAGATCTTTTCACTTTTGTATCTCGTTCCAAAAGTTCTCTCATTGTTTTCATAACCGCTTGAACTTGCGCCATCAACATCATGTCTTTCGCGTCCTCCATTACAAATTGAATCTTGGAAAGTCTCTTCCGCCACCACTGCTCTGTTGGTACGCCGATTATGTCCTTCGTAGGATATAAATGTAGCTGAATCATATAAGATCCTTTCCTCCCCATTACCTCTGTAGAAGACAAGGTACCGCGGTTGTAGACCCAAATATGAGACGAGAGCTCTGAATCTCCTGGAGCTAAAGTCCCTGACTGAAAAAGCTCTTTGAAGTCTACGGGCGTTGGTACCGAGTCCGCTAAATCCTTTACTAGAGGTACCTGGGGAAGATCGGAGCCGTTGAAGCCAACTGCAGCGACAGGAGTGGTTGGTGTACGAGCAGTCGTGGATGATGTGGAGATGATCCCGTCCACTGCAGAGATGAACTCCGATGACGATGGTTGCACTGCTTGCACCGGCGCCGGCTTGTAGGTCCGCAAGGCTGTTATGAAGGCTTGACGCACCTTGTTGTAAACAGATGATGGGCAGGACTGTATGGACGACTGTCCTAGTTGTTCTAATAGATAAGAAATCCAGTTCGGCTTGTCTGAGCAGCCCGGACCACCATCTATCTCGTCCGTCGCCTGTATGCATCGCCAGAGCTCCATGATCAGGCTCTGACTCTCCGTCTCCTCCACTGTCACCAACACTGTCTTGAGAAACTCCAATCCCTCGTTGATGGGATCCAGTGCCAAACGAAGAATTAACCTCATCACACCGAAAAGGAGTTGTAATGGTTTCTCCACCTGTAACGTTTATATGTTAGAACTATTCTTTTCTATATATGTAACAGTCTAAACATATATACTTACCTTCTTCGAGGAACCGTTCGATGAAAAGCGTGAAGTCCTCCGCTTTTTCGCCGGCGGACTCTTCGACCTGAAGTCCTCGTTCCCCTCCGCATACATAACGGAATCCTGACATTCTTCTTCTTGATTTGGATTAGTAGTAGGAACCTGTGTATAATAATTGCAATTGAAACTGCAGTGTTATACCATTAATAAAACATAACATATTTTTTATGAGGCTTAAGCCAATTAGCCTGTGAACTACTCAAATATACAGTTATCTCTTAATAAAAATTTATTTCTTAGATTGATTTATTCAATCTTATATAATTTCTGTATTATTTTCTTTGCATTTCTATTTAGGTACCTCAGTTCAATCTGGATTGAATGTAATACGTGGGAGTTCACTAAGAATAGGACCACCACGGATCCATTACATTACAGCCTCAGGCCCCCTACCAGTCAGCATTCAACAAGTGGCAAGTGTTCAACAGGTACATGTCATGAAATGATTTATACAAATGATTCCAAATACCAGGCCGATTCAAAAGTTGTGCGTTTGTTTGTTATTGCTAAACAGAGATTTGTGAACAAAGACCTATAGTATTTAACTTTGATGTATTATTCTTAAAAGACTAAGACACACATGAACCCCTTTTTTAACATGAATTGAAATTGGTGCTAATCTGAGGCACTTCTTTAATCATTCATATGCCATGAGTGTGATTCATGTCATTTGGGATTTTAGTGCTCCACAGGCCATGGGTGTGTATATACTTATGGGCTTGAGAGTGTTTAACAGACCATTGACATGTATCCACATTCCCTCTCTTAGTTGTTTCAGTACCCAGTAGTGTTTAACTCAATGACCTTCACAGATATCTAGTGGTTATAACTACAAGTTCCAAATATTTTTTCACACCTGCAGGTAGTTTTTGCTCTTAGAGTCCAACAGAGTTATTTCCAACTTCTACAGGTAATAGCCTGGACCCTTTTTTATTCATTTTCTCTAAAACTGCCATTATTTATTTGACGATCGTTGAACTTATGCTCATTTAAACAGTAGTTAAGGTTACAACATATTCAAATAAAGAATATGGAAGTGCAGAAGATGGACTTAATTTTGTTAATGTCGTAAAATCTGATAGTTTGTAAACCTATTTCTACTTAACAAAAATATCTTTTAATCGGATAATTATTTTTCATATTAGCTACAAACGTTAATGAATAAACTAACTTATTAGGCTATTAATACAGTTTATATAAAACAACTGGTTACAAATAGAGTATAACAGAAGATAGGTAGGTAAAGGTTAGGAAGCAGCTAGTGGGAGGGATTGGTTGGCCTGTGTAGTGGCTGTGTGTAAGTCACACTAGACCACCTTCTATAGCAGGTATTTAAAGATTCCCAGCCTTGGATGGGACCTTTTGACCCACCCTCCCTATTCACCAGACCTAGGTCCAAGTGACTACCAATTATTCTGGTCTCTGTAAAACTCCATGAAAGAAAAAAAAAAAAAAAGGAAGAGGGCATCAAAAACCAATTGAATCAGTTAGTGGAAAGATGGGAAAAAATCGTATTAAATAATGGTCAATATATTGTAGACTAAAATAAATTTTATACCTATAATACACTGAGTTTTATTTCACCCTGAAAACTCGAAAGGACTTATTTGCCAACCCAATAATATTATCCAAATGTGTATTTTTCAGTCATTTTGGTACAAAAGTCGTTTCAAGCAATAGAAAATCATAGTTTTTATTTTAAAGAGTAGCCATCTGTTAATGAAAAATATTTTTAAAAATTTGATTTAAGCACCACAGTATTTCCTCGAACTCATAAAATTAAATATACCAAATTTTTTACTCCTTTTTATTTAAAATTGTGTTATTTGGAAGTGACATACAAAATCTCTGTTCCAATGCCTCAGATCAAAAAATGTCATAAAGCATAATTTATAGATCTTTTTATAATAAACAAAAAAGGTGAAATTTGATAATCAAAAGTTTCATTATTACAATACTTTCTTTACTTTGTACAAGGAATTAAAAAAATACACAGACTTTTGAATCGCCCTGGTATAGTTTCTGAGCTTGAAATTTAAAACATTACTGCAACTTTTAAAAAATAATAATTGTTCAGTTTATCTAAATTAAACAAATAAAACCTTAATTTTCTTAGAAACCATAAAATAATTGCAAAAAAAGTATCATAATCCGGGATAAAATTATAAATATTCCTGATTATTGAAAAAAAAGAAGTAATATTTTTAAACAGTATTTTGCTTCTTTTTTTTTAAGTTAACATATATATTAAGATTTAAAGTTGCATAAATATTAATTATTTTTTTTGAAAGAGGAAGGGAACTTATTCTTTCAGGAAGAGGTTGAAATCTAATTTTACTGTTCCCCACCCTTTCTAACAGTTTCACTCTTTTTCTTTAATGTAAAACATTAATTTCCATACTCTAAGAGAGCCTAAATACTTTGATTAATAGTCAGAGAGGTCATTTACAATGAAACATTATAATACTGAATGTTTATAGCTATGTAATTTAAAGTTCATTATATATTTTATAATCTTCATTAAGGAAAATGTTTCTGAAACTCCCCATTGGAACAAAGTGTGCATTTATCTATACAAAATACATGTTCTCTGATTACCCATTTATAAGTAGTAATTTTCATGTAGTGAAGTCCACTCAAGGGGTTGGTCTAGGAAGACCAGGATTACGTATATTAGTGAAATATTAACTTTTTCTAACTTGAAAATTTTAGCAGATTTCCGATAAGGGAAAATCAGCTATTTAGGCGATTGTACTCATGATGTGATTTTGGAAAAATGTCCTCAAATGTCCATCGATCCTACCCAGGAGATGATGAAAATGAGGTCCATTCAAAATTATGTGTGTATGTATGTGTGTCATGTTATTCAGACCATTGCAACTACTTAAACGGAATAACAAACGAATGACGCCAACTGACGGACACCTCGAGTACCAACAGACGAAGCGACGACGAATATAGATCCAGATTCAATTTAAATATGTAATATTAGCTTTTATTTGTACCAAAACAATTGTGCAAACATTACATTACATCTGTACTTGCACACAAGCAGCTATACCAGACCAAAACACAAATAACATACTAAACCCAAAAACAACCTAATATGTATACGGACAATGACCTACTGCACGAAAACAATTCACCTGGACAATAGCTAAAACCCACCCTTCGTTTGATAGATCTAAGAGGTAAGAAAACAGACCCGGACTACGTAAACAACGAAATACGGGGAACAGATGTATAAAACCTACTGACTAACGGACAACTAACTCAGTACAACTTTTGTTGGGCTTGAAGATGGTGCCTTCAAAATCGAAAGCGCTTGCCAGGCTACTCGATGAACAGCCAGTGTAATTATAAATTATAGTAATAGATATAGTAAATAATTTTCAATAAAATTCATGTTATATTCCGATACATTTCAGTAATGGTTTTTCTTTCCAGTGAAGAATATTTCTCTATATCTGTTCAGTTCTGAGAGGTTGACTGACCTTTTAGTAGATTTCCCTTGAGGGAAATCAGCTATTGAGGTCGTACTCATGACGCGATTTTCGAAAAATTTCTTCAAATGTCCATCGATCCTACCCAGGAGATGACGAAAATGAGGTCCGTTCAAAATTATATGTATATGTATATATATATATATATATATATATATATATATATATATATATATATATGTCTGTTAAAGCTCTAGTGGTCGCAATTTTTGTTTGATCGTTACGAAACTCGATATTTAACCGTTTTATGTAAAAAGACAGATCAAGTTCGTTAATAGCTGAAATCGGACCAGAGAGAGGGGGATTTTCGAAAATTCAAAATATCTCCGTTATTATGCATCGGATCGAAAAATTGTATAGAACCTATCTTATTGCAAATTAAATTTACTATAAATATTGTTAATATATTTATTCTCTATCTTGAATATTAACCGAGATATTTGCATTTTTATGAAGTCTGTGGTTCGGGTATAGTTCGGCCATTTCCATTATTGCTCGGCTCAGGTGGAAGCTTCTTCTAACCTTACCTGTCGTTTCTAACCTTACCTTACCTTCGTTCATATATTTTAGCACAGATGGTGTTAGTACTATTTAGTAATAATAATCAATAATAAATTTAGATAGAATCACCATATAGAATATTTACAAAATGAATTAATTTGCTATCAATTGCAGCTAAATCAACATGGCGACTCTTTTCTGGAGTATTAAATGTAATTTATAAAGGGTCCATTTTATCAGTGTTAACCATATGCCTTAACAATATGGAAATCGGGCTTAAATAAGACATTGGACACACTCTGGACTAAAACCAGACAGTAGGAAGGATGGACTTAACATAGGTGCCTTTCTTATTTTTGCAGGAAATAAAACCGATGATATTATAAAATGTAAAAAATTTAAATTACACAACCATTTTTCTCATAACTATTGCAGTCTTACAGCCCCCAAAGTATGTAAATGAAATAGACTTGCTACCAAATACATATAACGTATTCTTCTACTTGCAGGCATTCAGGTGCTTCTACACAAACTAGATATAAAAAATCATACCTATTATATAGAACAAATACAAAATACGAGTAACATAACACAATTAAAAAACAGACTGACATTCACTTCAAATGGGTCAAAGCACTTACTGGAATTATGGGCAGTGAAATGGTCAGTATCCATGCGAAAAATGCCTCTAAAAGTAATGAAGAGGTAATTTACAATAAATTTACTCCAACAGTATTAAAATCTGTTCTAAGAGAAAAAGTATTAATTTGTGGCAACAGCAGTGGAATTTAACAGATAAAGGATCACACCTAAAATTGTATATCGCTGTTTTAAAGACTAATATCTCACAATGCAAACAAACATTTTCTCAAACACAATTACTAACTCTTATTTACACAAATTCAAACTTTTGGACTCAAATACTTGTAAGTGTGATTGTTACACTGAACAGACATTGTGTACCCACTTTGAGGAGTGGCTACAATGCAGAAGGCACCTAGCCGTTAGGCCTTAATCCTTCTGCACCAATCCAACACCTCAGTGGCATACTGAGGACTCGCTACGATGGTGAGAAGCGAGCCCTATGGAACGGGACAGTCCCCTACTACCCAGCTCCCACACGAGAGAAGAACTCCAGTACATGTACCATGTTTCCTGGCCTGTACGTCCTCGTGCTTTGAACACACGACCACTACGTCTATGACCGGCAGTGAGGGCTCGCCACCCCTCACTCCGGACTCCACCCAGCCCGTAGTTCACATTGAGTAAGCCAGACACTTACCCCATTAAGGCAGGAGTGATCCCCTGCCCGGAACAGCAAAGCCTACTAAGGACCTACTGTTCCTACGGTTCCCCTACCTGGCAGCTACACAGCGGGGGCTTACTGCTGCCACCAGGGAGGGCCGGCCCCGTGCCGGAACACTGAACAGACAATCACTTACTTGATTTAGGAATGCAAACTGGTCAAGAAATACAAAGACAGTTAAAGACTTCATGATATTATTAGCCTTACAGTTAGCCCGTTATTTATAATTCCCTTGCAACTATCTCTAGGGCTTAGATAATAAGCCCAAAAGGGTCAGATGATAAGAGGCCTCCTGACTGCAGACCATATTGTGCCCTAATTTGGGATGACATCCAGCCCATAGCTTCTTGGAACCCAGGAGTGTCACTCTTTTTAACCTAATCTGTTGAAGGCAAGTCTATGAAGGTCTGCATTGAACTTTTAGCCGTTTTCTAATATTTCCTTAAGGGGGAATACTTGATCTACTATGGACGAGGTCTTTAACCACATTTATATTCTTATATTACGTGATCAGAGGAATTCATCTATCTTGAAGGCATCAGTGCTGCCAACACCTTGTCAAATGTACTGGGATCAGCGATGCCTCTATAATGTTTACAGCCCAGCATTTCCTTTTCTTTTGGGCGAGTCTTTCTCCAGCTTAGGTCATTTTTTTTCATTAATCACAGGACTCCATTTCCACTCTGCTCTTCTATAGCTGTGTATGGCCTTTATATCAGTTACATGCCTTCTATCCATATGTACATGGGCTATTTCGTTCTTAGTGTTGACATTAGTGGAGATCTATCTTTTTGCTTGAATTTTTTGGGCACAAAATAAATCTTGTGATAACCAAGCCTTTTACTATTTCAAAATCATTGAGTCTTAATCTATTTTTATTTGGCATCTCATGTTTTTTTGGCAGCACTTTTCCTCTGCACTTTCCCATTAAAATCCTCTAAGACTATTTTCACATCAAGCTGGACCATCTTTGTCTTCAGTTGGTGGTACCTCATTTACTAAGAACAAAATGGTTCTTTATACAGATCCTATGCAGCCTTTAAATTATGACTTTATAATGTATTGAAGAGTGTATCCGATAATTTTTTTATTATAATCTCAGTTCCAAGAACTTTCTCTACATCCACTATTAAATTAGAATATAGATGTCAACTTCCTTGCTATACATTCTTCCAATTTGTCTTCTTTATTGCTATTATATCAATTCCAGAACCTTTTTAATTTTATCTCCACCTAATTGGTTGCTCATGGATGATTTAATCTATTATTAAGGTAGCACGGTCTAACTTTAGAGAAATTTCCTTTAGCCCAGTTAAACGAACCTCCTCTATCTGTTCTTATTAGTCTGTTAATTCAACTTTTAAGCACTTCCATTGACTTGCTGGTGCATGTTTCCCCCATAAGCCCCCCCTGAAGCAAGTCCTTTTGCTGACCTTTACTATATTGACAAACCCCTAGGACCAGGTTTCCTCTGGGCCGACCTGCTAGGACTATTATCTCTTGTTGGTTGATAAACCCTGTCCTTTGAAGTGATTGGTTAGCTCTATCTCAGGCAGGGATGTTTGGCTCGTGCAGGTATGGTGTTGGAGAGGAGCTGTTAAGTGACGACTGGTTTGTGGTCCACATCACTCCTCATATTACAAATTTTCCCATCTACAAGTATGTTGCACTGAATACTGGGATAATTTTTATGTTCCTAGATTAAATTAATATAAGATTTGAGGTTTATTTAATGTTATCATTTGTTTGTACTTTAGTTGCAACTAAAGCCCATGAGAGTTCAGCACAAGTATCAACTTGTGTCACCACAAGTGAATATAACACCTACTTCTGGGGTGTTTTATATACAGAAGACACCAACTAGCAGGTATGATATTGTTTATTTTATACTTTATTAAATTTGTAATCAATCGATTTAATAGTTGTTTATTATTTTGCAGTTCCAATATACAGTGCAATGAAGAGAGATAGCATAAAAAATATGTTATTACCATTCCTAATGTCCTAAATGCGTCACCATATGTTATTCTTTGATTAAATTTGTCAATATTGTACATTAAATGTACTGTCAGTCACATAACAAGCCCAGACAAGTTCAGCTACTGTAACTTCATTTTTTAGCTTTGTGAAACATAGCTAACACAAGTTTATATGTATATATTTATATCTACTTGAATAAAGCTACATAAATAGCTAATACAAGTTCATAGGTATTATGTACAGCATCAATTGGGGGTAATTGAAGTGCTCATTTCCTAGCAAAGGTTTGTGAGCCAAATGTTCAGTGATAGTGTGTCCAATCTCTAAAATGTAAGAGCTTGATCATTAGCCATATCAGGAATATATTCATGAATATTTACTTGATGTATATTTTATATATCAAGTAATATATCATATTTTTTTCTCAATTAAACTACTCTTATTAGGTTTGTTTATTGGAACGAATATTATTCTTATTATACCAAAGACAAAGTAATAAGTTTGTAGAATATTTTAATGTTGACAATTTTTTAGAGGGGGGGGCTTGGCTCAATATAAATTGGGCTTCTAAGCTTTTTATTTATAATGATACTCATTTGACTATATTAGTTTTAAATTCATTGGATTCTATCCATTTGATGAAAACTTACAGCTTTGCTGTTTTTTTATGTGGCTATCCAAGAATGACTTGATTGCCTAGTCCATTTTAGTTTTAAAGGAATTTAATTCTCATTTTTTTAACTTTTAATCTTTAAATCTGATTTTCTCCCATAGAAATCATGATGAATCAATTATATTATTTGTACAGAGAACTTTATGAATTATTTGTAAGAGTGCAAATACAAATCTGTCTTTATAGAAGTGATTTTTATAATTGATGACAGTAGTTAGCCATGAATAGTGTAAATATGGTGATCATTGTTGAGAATTAGCACTCTTGTACAAAGATGTATGCTTATTGTAAATATATATATATATATATATATATATATATATACACAATTAGAATAAGAACATTTTTAAGAGATTGGATATATATATATATATATATATATATATATATATCCAATCTCTTAAAAATGCTCTTATTATCCTATTAAGAACATTTTTGCTAGTTAAATTCTATCAATATTGTTTTTGTTTTTTTAATTTCAAATTGTCCTTTTACTTATGTTTTACTAAGTAATTTTTTATAAACATTTACATCAAAAATATTGGTTTTATAGCTTTTGATTTTGGTCAGTGCTTATGTTCTGTTAAGCAGCAATTTACAGGACATTCTCTAAAGTATAACAATTGCATTTTTATTTTTGTTATAATAGCAACGAACAATTTCGTAGTTAATCTCATTTTGTGTTCTATTTTCACATGTATGTTGATTTTGAGGTTAACTTATCTTAAAGCCATGCTCTGTCTAGACTGTAGAATAGGTCTGGCTGTATTTAGATAGGCTGCCCAAATAGCTGAATATTAAACATGGTCATTACAGTTAATAATAAACTCAAAACATATTCTGAAACCATGCTTAGGAGTTTTTTGTTTATTATTAGATCCGTGTTTTTTTGTGAATCAGTTATTTTATTTAAGTAAATAACAATGAGTTTTAATAATAATTTGTATAAGTATAATGCATATACATACTTTCTGTAAGGGATTCACCTATCACATCTCTACAAAACATTTCCTAGTTAGCTACTCCTGTTTTTAATATCAATTAAATTGCATTTACAAAGTATTATCAGTCTGATAATAAAAACAGATATTATGATTTTGCTGTTAAGTACTAGTCTTAAGGGTTTAAAGTTGTTTGAGTGCCAAATATAAGATTTTATGGTACTAAACCCTTTTAATGTTTGATTCGGCTGTGATTCCATAAGCTGATTTGTTCATTGTAGAAAAGAATTTAAGGTGTTGTTTTCTGTCGTATTCACAAAACTTTCAAGTCTCACAGTCTTTATATATAGAGTCATAGATTTTGGCGGCTCCTTACATTATTACTAATAAGGTCTTGAGGGTATTGGCCGTGTCACTATATTTTTTACTGATGCTTCAATGTGCATGTTTCAAGATTCCTCAGGGCTTTCTTTGAAACCGATAAGTTATACACATATACACATACATACCCACACACACACGCACACGCACACACACACACACACACACTCACACACACACACACACACATATATATATATATATATATATATATATATATATATCCTTATCCATATATGTAAAATATGATCTGAGAGGTGTCTTGGGCAAATTTTTACCTTCCAGGTATCTCTGGATACTTCTTCTATTGATTGTTTCTTTACAGTTACTTCTTCCTTGTTATCTGTAGCCTTCTGTATTGATGGAATTGTAGAATTTCATAGTTTGCTTAATCTGTAGCCATTTTTCATAATGTATTTTGGATACCTACAAAAGGAAAAGAATGTTTTTGAACCATTCCTGAATGTTTTTGTTGGAAATGAAACAGATTAGAGAGCTTGGTCATACATTTTACAGGGCTATTAAAGCCTAATGATCTTAATAGTTTTTAACTGTTTATAAATTGTTGGCAACAGTGGTGGCACAGTAGTAAAACACTGGGCTACAATGTTAGAGGTTCTGAGTTCAAACTCCAGGATCATGCTTTGAATTCTATTTACATTCTGTTACTAGGTGTTGAGATTACATTTCTATCCTATTTTCTGATGCCATCATTGAATATTATGATGATGTAAGTGAACTAAATGAGTAAAGAATTTGCAATCTTTGATTTCTAATGCCGTCAGAATACATCAAGCTAACCACTTTTTCCCACCAAAGTCATGTTTCAAATCCTTGGCTCTTTATAGGTTGTTGAGCAAAGAATTTTTGATTGTTATAATGCCATTTACTGTATGTGATGAAGTTTGTCTGGAAGCAACCCATTTCCCATCCTTCCTACTGTTCTGCTTATTGTGCATTAGATGTTTCATTTTAATTCTTCTCTAGTATCTTACCACCAGACTGATAAAATCATTATCTTCATCTAGTTATTGAAAATGTTGACTAATAAGGTCTCTTTTCTTCGTAAGAGTTTTTCAGACCCTGTAATCAACACTCATCAAATATTCCTTAAATGGGCGATATAACAAAAATCTTTTTTTTCTTTTACGTCAATATTTGGCCTACAGGTTGCTACTATCAAAGGGAAATTCATTTCACTCTTGCAAAGTGTCCTTCAGCTTATAACTGATAAACATGTTTGCTTTCATTGGCTGATTGTTAACATGTGTTAATTACTTGTCAGCAATGGAAAGTATAGAATAAACCAGACATATTTTTTAGATAAAAGTTACGAGAATGCTGTTACTATCTAAAATTTTCATTATTATCTGAAAGATTGAGAATTTCCATCACAATTTATTGCTTTATATCAGCCTTATTTCAGGTATAATAGATTTATATAGTGCTATTAGTAATGTAAAGTAATGTAACTATTCAAAGGCGAGAACCCAAACTCATTTTTACACTGGTTACACAAAACGATTATCATTATATTTGTTAGTTTCTCTAAAAGTAGACTAACCGTTACTTTAAAACCTTAGCAAGCATCATTTTTTTTATTTTATTTTATAGTAATTAGTAAATTTGGTTTTTAGAAATAATAAATTCTGAAAACGTTTAAATACTTGCCTAAAACAATTTAAAAAAAGTCTGTAGAAAGGATGGTCTGCCAGCTGGCTGTACACCTTGATGATTACAATATAACCCGCTGAAAGGTCTTTCAGCACACAAGCTGACATTCCATTTTGCTCATAAGTTATAAAGTAGTTCACTTTAAAAAATGGTAATAAAATATTTCAAAAATGTATAGTATGAATACATACATGCCAAGGGTGACCTATAAGAGAAGTGTTTTTAAGTTTTCTAATTGGTCAATTTGTTTTTAGTACTTTTTCTATTTGTCTGGTAAATGGTGCTGACTTGTATAGAATAGTTTCATTTAAGATATTATAAACTAGTATCGTTATAAATATCAGTAGTAATTTTGGTGGTTCCCATCTTAGTAGTTTTTATCATCACATGTTTTTTTTGTATTGGTAAAATTATACATACCTCTTATTGAAATAACTTTTTTAATTGTGACTTGTATCCCATCATTTTTATCATAATGATAAGACATCTAAAATAATTGTGTTTTTAGTATATTTTATCTTGAGACTGTAATTTTAACTTTATTTATTTATTTTTTCCCTATGTTTAATCTATACAATATGTGTTCAACTGATTACTTTAGATTTACATTCAATAGTCTGGGCTTATTTATATTTATGAGCTTTAAAGTAATTGTTAAGTAGGAAACTAAACACAAATGTTGTTGGGCTTTATAAAAAGCGAGTGTTCTGTTATTGATTCAGCACTTTATATATATATATATATAGTGTCAGGATGTGTATTTGTTGTATTGGTTGTGATTAGTGTTGCCAGTTAAGTTACAGGATTTAAGAACACAATTGACGACTAAAGTAAAAAATGTAATTTAATACCTGTTCTTAGTTTCGTTTTCTAATGTTCTACATTGTAATGTTAAACTGTTTTTGAGATAAATTTCTTGATATAATTACAATAAAGTATCTAAGTATTCTTGACATAAATGCTCTTTTATATATATATATATATATATATATATATATATATATATATATATATATGTGTGGGTGTGTGTGTGTTTGTGTTTGTGTGTGCACGCTCATATGTTGTATGCACATATGTGTGTGTATGTGTGTGTGTGTGTGTGTGCGCGCGTGCATGTGTGTGTGTGTGTGTGCGTGCGTGCGTGCATGTGTGTGTGTTTGTGTGTGTGTGTGTGTGTGTGTGTGTGTGTGTGTGTGTGTGTGTGTGTATATATATATATGAACAATTGCCAACTTAGAATGAAGAAGTTTAGAGGTTTTTACTTTTTTATTTGGCAAAGTGCTTATCTAATCGTATACCTATTATTAATAAAACTTAATTTTTTACACAGGGTATTAAAAAAAGATTAATTAAAAGAACAAATAATTCATAAAAAGGTTGGAGATTCTGTAGAAAAAAAATATATGGCAACACTAGATATAATAGTCAATTATGTACATATTATATAGTGATACATTTTTATATTTCAGTACAAAATGAATCTTTGAAGGTCATTTATATGACTACTAAGCTTTCATTATCCTTAAGCTATTATTTTTAACTGTATTATAGAATTTATATGTTTTTTTTATATGTTATTTATGTGCAATTTTTAAAAATTATTTCTTATATTGTATAATTTCATGAAACGTAATCCTTTCTCAGGTTTTTTAATCATTCTTACCTTTGTGCATTCTATGCAGACTGATACATAGTCTACTTTTAATGGTGTAAACAAATACTATTGGCTGTGCAATATTATTATTTCTTAGAATAATTTTTTTTTGTTAAACATTGATGTTCCCATGTAAATTTACAAAATGTATTTGTGATATTCTGTAGTATAATACAATTAAATTATTTTTTGAGAATTTCCTGTTCAAAATATCCCAATACTTATTCTTGTATTTTATACAGATATATATTTTAGGACTTTCGAACATGGTTTATTCATGTGCCTAAATTTGTTTGATATGATTAAATGACAATTTTTATATTTTAGATGACTTTACTTATCTTACAGTCTTCCTTCCCAAAGAAAGTCAGGCATGATCGTCAATTTATATTTAAACCTATTTTCTATAGCATAAATATAAAATATTCGATAGTGCCTTAGAACAGATGATAATGTAAGACATTATTAATAGAACTGGGAAAACAATCCTAATGATATAAGAACAATGCTTGAGATATAACTTAACCCTTTAATAGTACATAGTTAAATAGTGCATAGTGTTGCATATCTGCAACATATTCTTAAAATTTTTCTTAGTGCTATCTGTTGAATTATTAGTGAACTAACTTGTATTGTAGATGTTCTACAACATGTACTGAAGACCATATAGAGCTTTTGCAGGTCTTAACAGGTAAGTCTCCCTTTGTCTTAGAATCTCATTTCAGGTCTAGCTGCTATCAGTGCAACATTGAACTTGTGTTTTTTTTTTTTTCTGATTTGGACTTATTTTTGCGGTTTGAAACAAATATTCTCATCATTATTGAAGTAAGTACAATGTATTAAAGTAATAAGAGTATTTTTAAAATAAATATTATTAGTGTTAGCCCAAATTATATTTATGTAGCATATATGCAACATCATGTGAATTGATACTATTTTTTTCCCTTGTTTTTAGATGTCTGAGGAATTTATTATTCTAGAAAACAATTGTAGGAGGACAAGAGTTACTCCAAATGTAGTTATAAGTATGATTAATTTACCAAACAGCAGTGAGGAGACGATTTCGCCTGAGAGTGAAGAAATCGACCAACTTGTTCCTCTACCCGATGATGTCCTCCTGGAAAGAATTGATAACCTTTTGACTTACTGTGGGGTGCCAGAAGCGCCAACAGTCACAAACGAAGCTCCTTTTACTTCAGAGAGTGAGCTTGAATCTTGTGAGATAGCACAAAATATATCAAAGGGTAAGATAAAACCAACTAATTATTATTGGAAGGAGCACTTTCAATTGACAGAGGATGAGATAAGTTTCAAGGGGGACAGCTTATTGCCAAAAGATTGCAGAAGTTCTTTGCAACATAGGGAGATCCGAAGCACTGAAAAGAGTTCGACCATCTGGGGAAAGAGAAGAAGAGCAGCTAAGAAAAAAAGAAATGTGTGTCTGCTAGGCCCAGTGATGATATAAGAAAAGACGGAACAGATCACTGCCCTCAATGTGACATTAAACGCAATCGATGCAAGATGTTGGGATGTGATAGGTTTACTTATGTGAAGTGCAAAAAGTGTAATTTAAATTTATCTTTTTATAAAGATAAAAAATGCATTTATTCTTTTCATAAATAAGTGTGACGGGTAAATTTACAATTTATATTTTTATAAGTTCCTTTGATGTAAATGTACTTAACAATTAGCTCGTAAGTACTTTTTATTAAATATAGATTGTTTATAAACATTATGTACTTTGTTTGTGTTTCTCTTCAGCAATTAAATTAGGATTATTATACTTATAAATTTTGTAAGCAATCCCATCTTCATCCTATCTTCGAGCACTTATTTGCATAATGTTACATATCTGCAACATACTAAAAAAAGCTAATTAAAACTATAAAAGTTGAAAAATATTTTTTTAATCAATTTTTCTACGCTCTTGATATCAGGATAAAATACAAAAAAAAATATTTTACTAAAATTAAAAAAAAATCATGCATTAAAAGGTTTAGCTTTATTTTATTTTAAAAGTTTATTGATCTAGCAAAAGATGCTATAATAATTTATTATTGCAAAGTTCTTGTTACTTCTGGTAAGAGTGACAAACCAGGAATCAACAAAATGTTTTGTGGCTTCACACAATGGAATTTTTTCAAATATTTTTTTAAGTATTTCAAGAAAACATGTTACGAGTAACCATACAACCTTTTTTGGAAAACCTACTTTTTTAAAGCCTGAATGTTTTTGAGACCAATATCAGTTAACAGAAAAGAACAGTTATTTATAATTATATATACCAAATTAATATTTTGTAATTCATTTACTCCAATAAAAGCAGCTTAGTTAATTGAGTACAATATGCATGAACTGATAGGAAACTATACATATTTTATGGGTTATAAAGAAAAAAATACCCATGTATTTAAAATCAAGGGCGCTTACTATCAATGGATTGGTTATTGCAGTTTTCTTAACTGATCTTAATGTTTAAGAATCTTATTTATAACAATAAATGTGGATTAAATGATCCTAAAATAAATAAAAATAATTTTTCAGTAATTGAAAGAACTAATGATGGAGACCTTACAAAAGTATGTCCCCTATGTTTAAAACCACAAATAATTATTGTGGGTTAACCAAAAAATTAAGGAGATGGAAGTTATTAATAGAAATAACAAATAAACATCAGTCAGAAAAATGATTAAAGCTTGATACTATTGGTACAGGCATTAAGGTTATTGTAAAACATTGTGTAAAACTGAATACCAAATAAGGGGTGAAAGTGTATTTTAGTCCCCCACCCGTTGGTGGCGCACGATGACGACGGCGGCCATTTTGTTTTTCTAACTTTATCTTTTTTAATTTTAAAATTTCCAAAATACGCCTTCCGTGGTTTACACCGAGGGTGGGGGTTTTGTTGTTCTAACTTTATATTTTTTAACTATTTAAAATTTGCAAAATAAGCCATCGTTGGTTTTAAGCGAGGGCGGGGATTATAACAAAACAAGATGGCATAGAGGGGGGGGGGCTAAACTACACTTTAGCCCAATTAAGGGGCATTTTTTTGGCCAGATTTGGATAGACTGGCAAAAAAATAAATATTAGAACAATTACGAAAGTCAGTCATGGGGTGACACATTAGTGATGCCATCTCACTATGTATTCTCTATCAATAACCGTTGAGGGTTAGTGGGGCTGCATCAAGAAACTACGAATAACTCTCATAATATTTGAGTTATGAAAAATGTATAAAACAATTGTACAACATTAAGAGTTTATGAAGGTTGGTTCTATGACAATTTTCGATCCGACTCATTACGGTAATATTTTGAATTTTCGACGCCCCCCCCCCATTGCTCGTCTCATTTCAGTCATTAACTAATATGATATTTAGTGATGAATGAAACGGTCAAATATAGATCTAATGAGTATTTTCTAGTATGGACATTATAATCTTAATTTATGACGTCTTCATTCTTCTATATGCATTTATCTCAAATTAAAAAGGTTCGTCGAAAACCAAATTTAGTATTTAATCTTAAAATAAAACGTTTCATATTATATTGGCTTATTGTTAATGTACGATGACTTACAATGGGTGTTTACAGAAGGCTGAAAATAAAAAAAAACGTTAACGTCTCGATTAATATTCAGGATAGACGAAAAGTGAACATAACAACAGGAGGAGGAAATTAAATTTACACTGAGATTGGTTCTATACAATTTTTCAATCCGACTCAAAATCACAGAAATATTTTAAATTTTGAATATCCCCCTTAAAAGTTGATTTCAGCCTTAAACTAAAGCCATTTTTCAGGTAAGAGAGCAAAGGCTTCGTTCCTTCACAGTTAATTTATTCTAAGCGACAGAGCGTTCTCAGAAGATACGCTCCATCATGTGTGTCCTCTTCACAAGGATGCTATTGGAACCAAGGATTCCCTGTGAGAGTAGCCAAGTGAAGAGGACATTGACGATGTAGCGTATCTTCTGAGAACGCTCTGTCACTTATAATAAATTAACTGTGAAGGAACGAAACCTTTGCTTTCTTACCTGAAAAATGAATTTCGTTTACGGCTGAAATCGGACAAAGGAGGGGATATTCAAAATTTAAAATATTTCCGTGATTATGAGTCGGATCAAAAAATTGTATTGAACCAATCTTAGTGTAAATTTAATTTCCTCATCCTGTTGTTATGTACACTTTTCGTTTATCCTGAATATTAATCGTGATATTTACGTTTTTTAATTGTATGCTCTGAAGGCTCTCTGTCGTATAGAATAAATTAACTGTGAAGGAACGTGGCCTTTGTTTTGCTACCTGAGGTACCAGATTCCTTCACCATCCCTCACCTCAAAAATGAACTTGATATTTAGTTTTACAGAAAACGTTTAAATATCGAGTTTAGTAACTAGTAGAGTGTTAACAGACACACACACGCGCGCGCATACACATTCACATTTATATATATAATTCCTCTGTAGTTCTTGCCTGGCTGGCCTACAGAGAGGACGTTTTAAGGCAGCTCTGCATTAATTTTACAATAACTCCGGTTATATACTATATATATAGTTGAGTTTTTGCAGGAAGGTAGTTTTGAGGACTCACGTTTTACCCGGTGGTTCCATGGGTTGGTGCTTGGAAAACCCAACCCGGTTGAGCTCCGTCGAATGGATGTGGGTATAAAGGCTTTTGTACGCAAATGGCTGCATCTCCCGCCGGATTCCTGTAATGCGTTTATTCATGCTGGACGGAGGAATGGTGGGACTGGAATTCCTTCGTTCGCCTCAAATATACCCTTTCTTAGGGCCAAACGGTTAGGGTTCGCTGGTCACTAATTGGGAGAGACGCGGGAGGTGAGACAAGGGCTTGGTGGGGGGTTGGTGCCACCTGAAAATGTCTTGGATGTGAATGTGACATGTATGAATGAGCTGTATGCAAGGGTTAGACTGTAAGGATTTGAGCGAATGTAGAAAGGTGACTGCCTCTACTGCATGGATGGGTTCAAAGCGGCGGAATTGTCGGGAAAGCAATTCGTTGCTTTCTCGAGGATTGTGGGAGGGGCAATCCCTACCAGGATTAGGACATCCCGGGGTCAGCCGGAGCGGAGGAGGAACGCCACTTGCCGAGCTGGGTGTGACTCCCTGGAGACGATGGCCCACATCATGAGCATCTGCCCATATACTCGCAGGCTAAGGATATACCGGCACGACGAGATAGTGAGATTTGTAAGGCCGTATTTCATCATGAGAGGGTGGCACACGTGGCATGAAAATGTTTTTATTACTCCACAGGGTAAATTTAGGCCGGACTTGGTCGTGGAGTATAAAGGCAAGGCCGCTATTATTGATGTACACGTGGTCACCGCGGCGGGACCCTTGGAAGACAGCTTCTTTAGGAAGAAAAGCAAATATGATCAGCTGGAGCTGAAGATGGCTGTTGCCAAGCTCGCTGATGTGGAGTCAGGCATGGCGAGGGTTCTGCCGGTAACCCTGTCTTACAAAGGCGTTTGGTGCAAGAAGAATGCAGATGGGCTGCGAGAGCTGGGAGTGAGTCTGGCTACACTGGAGTGGATCACCATCAAAGTGTTCAGTGGAACCTGGTTCGTGTGGGCCAAGTTCAGTACCTTTCCTCGGGGCTTCAGGGCCGCTGGCAGACCAAGAGTAGGCGTAGGATAGGTTCTGCAAGTATGGCGGAAGTGTCCCAAATTTATGGTGTGCTCATTTCAGGACGAACTTTGGAGCGACGTTTCCGCATAGAAATCATTGATTGTTATTTATTTATTTAAGTATGTTTTGTTGTTTTCTTTTATTTTATTATTAAGAGGTTTTTATATATATTATATTCCTATATGTTTTATATTTTTTCTGTTGGTAGTTTTAAGTAGGTTGTATTTCTAGGAGTAATGTTTTGTCTTTTATTTTTATATTTTTTTTTTCATTTTTATGAGTATATTTGTGGTCATGATGTATTATTTTTAAACAACTATGCATGAGGCTTTTTGTTGTTGTTCTCTTCTGTTTTATTTATTTTCTTTATATTTTTTTTTGTTAGAGATACATGTTAGGTTAAGGAAAAGAACTCTTTTTTTTTGGGTGCTAGCACCTTTTTATAATATCCTTTAGGGACATCCAAGGGGTTAGGGACCCCCTTATTAATTGTGTATTTTATAAAGTTTTATAGGTTAGGTGAATTATGTTGTTTTTATTAGTATTTTATTATTCTATTTTGTGAAATGTATTTAAAACCCAAATAAACAAGTAATAAAAGTAATAATTAACGAGAAGTGTTCTATAACATTTTGGGATACGACTCATAATAACGGAGATTTTTAGAATTTCCAAAATCCCTTTTCCCGATTTCAGTCATTAACTAATATGATCTTTAGGGTTGAATGAAACAATTAAATGTGGAGAATGGTATAGAAGAAATAAATATTTTCGATTCACGACCTCAAAATCTTAATACCCACTACGTATTTGCATGTATCCCACACAGTAAACGTTAAATAAAAACAATATTTGCTATTTAAGCTTTGAATAAAGTGGTTCATGATAAACTAGCTTATTCCTAATCTGAAATGAAAGTATGATGTTTTATACAATTTTTAGATCCGACGTATAATAGCAGAGATATTTCAACTAACTTTTCGAATTCCGCCCCTCCCACCCCTAACCACCCCACTGGTTCGATTTCAGCCCTTAACGAACTTGATCTTTAGTTGTGATGAATATATCGAGTTTGGTTAAGATTAAACCAAAATTGCAACCGCTAGAGCGCACAGTGGGTCGGATGGTCGATCTAGGTGGAAAAAACTGCTAACTTGTTATTTTTTAATGTTTTATGGTTTTATTATTATTATAAAATTATTTAGTCGTAAATAATAACCACAATATATAAAGAAAATAATAACCACAATATATAAAGAAAAATCCAAAACATAGGTAACAATTGAAATCACAAAAGAAGAACAGTTAATGGGAGATATTATCAGTTAATCATCACTATCACTATCGCTTTCTGCATCTTTATTTATATTAGAACTAGGAGGCTGCAAAAGCGATAGCACATCCTTATGTAAACGTTTTCGACTTTTCCTGGTCTCCTTCCTAAATGAATTAATTAAAGGATCTGAAGTTACCAACAGCCTTTGTGCTAAATCCGTATTTGTATCTATTCGAGAGCATTTCCGGGTATGGCACTCTCGAAATCGCCTCAAATCTTTATTTCGAGACTCCTGAGCCTCCTCCGATAGTGGCACTTTTTTCGTGGGTTTTGAAAAATCGTCTTGCCGTATTTCCGTCATTGCTTGTACCAAATCCGGGTTTAGGTCTATCAATTATTAATCCCATCTCATCTTTAAATTTTTTTTGAATTTCCATTTTTCGATTTTTTATTTCTTCTTTGTGTTCGTTCATTGGTTGTGATAGCCCACTTTTTTATGATAAGTCTGTAACTTATATGAATGAAGCATTCGAGTGACCTAATCCAGGCCTGCAATGGGGAAATTCCAAAATCATAATTTTCTTTGATATCATGAGATACTAATGGATTAATAGCATTCATCAATTTAGGAGTTGCTCCACATATATAACATCTCTGACTTGACTTGGTCCCTGTTAGAGCATTACAAACTTTTCCGTCCACCATGGTCAGCAAAAATTTGTAATGAACATTGATATCTATATTTTCCAAAGTTACTTTAGTAGGTTGCAGTGACTCTATTTGTTGTTTAATTTTATTTGTTTCGGTGATAGTCAAATCGGTTGTTTCTTTGGAAAACATAAACTTTAGCGGCCTGCAGTTTTGTGTGGACGAAGGAAAAGGATTGCTCCAAACTAAATTTTCTACTCTACCTAATTCGTGCATTTTTACAGGAACAAATGAATATGAAAATAAATACTCATCATCGGCATCCTGGTCTTCAAATTTCTGCTTTTACCTACTATGACCACTGCTACCATCACAACCCCATTTACATATCATAAAAAATGTTGTTTGTTTGAGAGGGGAAATTTTGAAAAACTTTGCTGTGGGCAAGAACAAGTCTCATAGTTGTCAAATCCACTATGGACTGTACATTGAAAGTGACGCAATTCTCAGTAACTACTATATCTCCAGGTCCAGATGGATAACAATCGTTTTTTTTTTTTTGTTTTTCCTAATTGATAATAAGATGGATATATTTTATGATTAACGTTTAATGCATGATTCCGAAGCAACTTATATGAACTTTTTGACAGCTTACAGTCAATGAAAATTGCTAACGCCTCTTCGTTAGTAAATGGGCGGGTTTTATTAAGTTTACTCATTCGAAGTTTTTAAATTTGAGTAGCTACATCAGATGAACAAAGAGCTACTTCTTTAATGATGTTAGCTGCATCACGTTTTCCCGACTTCTTTACAGCGACTTCAGAAGCAAACACTATTTCATTTAAAGGTCTTTTTATAATATCTCCTATTTTTGTTTTCTTCGTTTTAGCACAGCATTCTTTAAATGGCTTAATTGGTCGACCTCCAGAAGTAGATGGCAGAGGTTCCTCTTCATCACATATACATATAAATGTGAAAATTTTATCCAACCAAATAGTATTTATTTTTAAGAAACAAATCTTTGTATCGTCCAGCTTCTTGCCATTTAATTTTAATTTTTGACAACAAAAGGTTTAAATTACTGGTCAATTTTTCCAATGAATGTTGTTGGATATTTTTTACAACTTGTGACAAAATGGTCTCAATTATTGGCTTTGTGTTTGAACAGCTTTGGCAAAGAAGAAAAACGCCCCGTCTCGTAATCGTGATTTCTTTTTCTGAAAATAGCCCGTACGACAAAGTTAGCAAATATTAGCAATTCTATTTTTTATGAAATGTTAGTTTGTATTATAAACAACAAAAGACATAATTATCTTAGCGGTATTATGCGGTATATTTTTTTTACGGATGTTACAATTTTTTATTTCCTATAATTTTGAGATATTATTGTATTTTTATTATTAACTTCCCTATGTATATGGTGTCCATTTTAATAAAATAGTTTAATAATTTACTTTCGATAATTTAAATACAGAAAAAACGACCTTTCTAAGTAAATTTTTAGGTAAAACTTGTTAATCATTAGAATGAAAACATCGGATTTGTCATTGTTTGTGTACTCTTGTGATGTTTGTACGGGTGCTAATTCCAAAATACCATGCCATATTGGATTAATAGACGTTCCAGATTAAGGCAAATAACTTAATTAGATGTTTTGATTTCATGAATTATTTCCACCTAGATTGGCCATCCGGCCCACTGTGGAGCGGTAAGAGACAAGTGTTTGTATATATATCTATCTATATATATATAAAATTGTAACCTCTGTCTGTACATTGATTTTTTTCGCGAAATTTCACGATAACTTTTCGTTTCACATGTCATAGACACCATATCTGCATTTTGTTTCTTTCGTGTATGTTTGTTTGTTTGTTTGTTTGTTTGTTACCTTTTCACGCATAAACGGCTGAACCGAATTTTATGAAACTTGGTATGTATATTACTACTAACCCAACTTAGACTTTAGGCTATATTAATTTTCTCTGAGACGAACAGGAGTGGGGGTTATAAGGGAAGCCTGAAATTAAAAATAGCGATATTTCGTTTTCTATTGTTTATCCGTTAAATATGCACATAACAAAAGTGGTTTATTTTGTTATTTAGAGTAACTTTTGTTATATACACTTTTGTCGTACACCGAGGTTTAAATGCGTTATACACTAAAAATTATAGCGGAAGTGAACAATTTTATTTGGGACAAAAGACCCAACCGAAATAAATAAAACTCGGTATGTGTATTAGCAGTGAGGCCTTCATTATAATAAGCCATACCAACATTTCTATGGACGGGCAAGAGTGGGGGTTATAAGGGAAGCCTGAAATTAAAAATAGCAATATTTCGTTTACTATTGGTTTTTCCGCAAATATAAACATAACAAAAGTTGTTTATTTTGTTATTTGGAGTAACATTTGTTATATACACTTTTGTCGTATACCTAAGTATAAATGAGTTATACGTTAAGACTTTAGCGGGCACTAACGGCTGAACCGAACTTAACAAAACTCGGTATGTCAATTAGCATTTTCTTCCATGATTATAAGTTATATTAAAATTTTTAGGTTCGAACGGGAGGGGGATTAAAAGGGAGGCCTTAAATTAAAATTTACCATATTTACATGTATAAGAGACGGGAAATATAAAAATATCGAAGACTGTGAAGCCTTATCGAACAAATAATTCTATTATTAGCAAATCCACGGCAAAGATGGGTATCAATCCTAAACACTGGGACGGGTAAGTGTCAAAATATTGTGAAATGTAAAGCCTGCTAAAAAATACCATCACCATTCAGCCTCAAATGAATTCCCGGGCGAAGCCGGGTATCTGAGCTAGTGCATATATAAAATTGTAACCTCTGTACATTGATTTTTTTTCTCGTAATTTCACGATACATTTTCGTTTCACATGCTATAGACATATCTGCAATTTGTAGCTATGGTGCCTGATGTTTGTTTATTACCTTTTCACGCGTAAACGGCTGAACTAAATTTTATGGAACTTGGTATGCGTATTACTACTAACCCAACTTAAACTTTATTTAGAGTAACTTTTGTTATACAAACTTTTGACGTATATCGAAGTATAAATGAGGTATTCGCTAAAAACTATAGTGGGAGTCAACAATTTTATTTGGCACAAAAGACGATATTTCGTTTCTATTGGTTTTTCGGAAATATGCACGTGATAAAAGTTGTTTATTTTATTATGTAGAGTAACTTTAGTTATATTCACTTTTGTCGTATAACAAAGTATAAACGAGATATACACTAAATATAATACTTTAGCGGGAGCCAACAATTGTATTGGGCACCAACGATTGAAGGGAACTTAAACAAAATTCAGTATGTGTATTAGCATTAACTCTTCCATGATTATAAGCTATATTAAAATTAAAACGGGAGGGGGGGGGGATAATAAGGGAGGCCTGAAATAAAAATTCGCGATATTTCATTTTTTATTTGGTTTTCGGCAAACGTGCACATAACAAAAATTGTTTACTGTATTATTTAGAGTAACTTTTGTTTTATAGATTTTTTCGTATAACAATGTATGAAGCAAGTATTTTGCGTAGAAATATTGATATGCTCAACAATTCTTTCCAAGATGAACTACCAGGTACCTCACCCGGATAAATGAATTCAAATCTATGTTAATATTTTATCCTTAATAATTCAAATCTATGTTATTTTTGAACGCCAGTAACAGATTGTACCAAGTACAGTATAGTGCCCCTCCCCCTCCCCCTTCTCTTATCCCAAACATTAATTCATGAAAAACGCCAGTTGGCAGATTAAAGTGTATAGGAACTTTTATTCATACATGGTTTGGAAGACAGAATACTTTCTATTATTATGAATTATATAAATTAATATAAAAAAAAATACATGCACAGGAAACGAGAAATATAAAAATATTGAGGACAGTGAAGCCGTATATAACCCAATTATTTTGATTAACTAATCCACAGAAAAGACGGGTATAAATAAACCATAAACACTGAGACGTGGAAATGTCAAAATATTGTGCAAAGTAAAGCCTTGACAAATAAATACCATCATCATTTAGCCTCAAATGAATTCCCAGGCGAAGCCGGGTAACTTAGCTAATATATATATATATATATATATATATATATATATATATATATATATATATATATATATATATATATATATATATATATCCCCACCTGGAAAATAACTTCCATTGGCCGATTGGAAGCCGAAACTCGAAATTATGAAATTCATGAATTTCAATATCGTTTTAAGATCGAAAAAGTACTCTAAACTTAATTTTTTCTTTAGAGTTTCTTGTGAGTTTTAGATTTTATTTTGGGACACGTAGTCGGAAGTCATAAATCCGGTATTAGGATAATGGACTCTGCACGAAATCATTTCTTTAAGTTTTTTGGATAAAATCAATATGAAGAATATGTGTTTTGACGTCAAAATAACGTAAACCCCCACTCCTCAGAGTGTTAGGGAAAATATTCATTCCCTTAATTCATATATAATTTTGTTTGTCATAGTCTGGTTAATGTGTTTTTTCAGTTCTATTGAGGCATTTTCATAAAACACGAATGAAGTCTTGGGGCTAGTGAGTCGGATGCCAACACTTTGAAATTTATAAATTCTTCAAGCTACAGCTGGTGTCAACTACTGGCACAACACGTCACAGCACTGATGATGGGACGGTTCGCCCCGAAAGTACTTTGCCTGTAATAAAGAAGTA
Organism: Riptortus pedestris; assembly: GCA_019009955.1. Taxonomy (NCBI): domain Eukaryota; kingdom Metazoa; phylum Arthropoda; class Insecta; order Hemiptera; family Alydidae; genus Riptortus; species Riptortus pedestris. The sequence goes on from CM032233.1 coordinate 86,726,855, forward strand.
TTAAGAGTGGAGGTGTTTGACCTTTTTGATCCTTCCGTTGACGATGGACCTCCACCAGCCAGCACAAATCCAGAGTGATGAAGCCCGTCAAGCTACAGCTGGTGTCAACTACTGGCACAACACATCACAGCACTGATGATGGGACGGTTCGCCCCGAAAGTACTTTGCCTGTAATAAAGAAGTATTAAGAGTGGAGGTGTTTGACCTTTTTGATCCTTCCGTTAACACAATCTGTTCTAAACATTTTATGAGTATAACGAATAGCATCAATTGAGTAATAAACGGACGGAGAGATTCGATTTTAAACCTTTTCCCACAAGACAAATACTAGTCTCTTGTACATTTAGTTTAAGAATTTTTGCCTGGAAATGTGTGAAATAAAAACGCAAACCATGTTGAGCAGACTGATCAATAAAATTAAAGTTTTTTAAGATTTACCTTTTTGGGATACATAGTCGTGTATAATAATATTATTGAGGGATTAAATAAAATCATGAACTATTCTAATGATTAGTAAGATGTTACTATGCTTCTTCTCACATGGAGATAAGATTTACCGTTTGAACAGCTCACTCTCGAGTATTAAAATATTTTTGAAAGCTAGTCATTCTAAAATTTAATAATTTTGAATAGTATATAAATTCATAAGGGCAATGGCTGTTTCTGGTACTGTTAGACAAGTATGGAAATTTCTGACAGAAGGAAAAGTCGGATTTGATCAAGTATTAAAGAAGGTGAATTCATAATAATGATAAGTTGACTCATTTATCTGTTGATAATCCACTTAGTTATCTATATTAGTAATTAGTACCCTTGAAATAAAAACTTTCTAAAACTCTTTAGCTTATTTCTGAATGGTTTATACTCCAAGCTGCCAGTTCACATAGTGCTCATTGACTTTATTTTTATCCCTCTATTATTTTAAATGAAATCTTAGCATTTTTTTCCTTGTCTACTAAAACTACTTAAATTAATTTCCATAAGAATATACATCTATAATTGCATTCATAACTGTTTTTTTCAGCATGCAATAATTAAGATTTTGTAACTATTGTGAGTGCGCACTTGTGTGTGATAAGTATATAGTGCAATTCATAGTTAATAAAATAATAGCTGTTACATATCATATCACCTTTGTCATGGCTCCCATCATCCCAAATTTAAATGAATTGTGGTTTCATTCATTCAGTGTCCCAGAAGCAACTTAATGTTCATTTACTCTGGCCCTTGTAATTCTATTGTTTATAATATCCTGCTTTTGTTTTAAGGCCAATTTATTTGTTGCGAAGAGCAAACCAGTGATATATTTACAAAACTTTAATCTCTAAATGTAAATGTGAGAGCATGGAACTGTGCATAAATGTTCACCAATATCTGAATATGCAAAAAATATTACAATCGTACGTACAATACTAACTGAAAAAATTGATTTATATATTTTTTTTAGCATATTTGTAGATTTGCATTTTAGTCTATTAAAAGCGAAATGTTTTGAGTCTCAGGCACAATAAGAATTTAAAATCAGTTCTAAATTACTGTGCAAACTATAAGCTATCAGATTAAAAAAAAGTACTTGGATTTTCGATAAACAAAATTGCAATGCATAGATGAGAAATATGTAAATCTATACAAATATAACTCTTAGATTTGTTTATGTTTGTATTTAAATACATTTAGGTTTTTCTCCTCAATTTTGGCAACTAATAGACTAATGACAGCAAAATATTTCAATGAACTAGGTACCACACATGCTATGTGCGAAACAAATCTTTCATGCTAGGACCTCAGAGTGTTTACTTGTAAATCTAATCATTTTCATACTATTGGTTTGATGGAACAAACTCTTGAAAATGAAATTTGGTATTTAATTTAAACAAACTCTTGAAAACAAAATTTGGTATTTAAGTTTAAGGGAATCCTGCTAAAAATGCCTAAATGCAATGCTTATAATGCCCCGCTTAAATAAAATACACACGGACAGAGTGTAAAAGACATGATCATTTACAGATCCCGCATGACTTACTTAACATAGCCCACACATTCCCTGTTAAAACATTAATGTATACTCACAAATTTAGAAATTTTACATTTTAAAATTAATAATTATTTTAAAAGAAAAAGTTTTAACTCCAGCTTAAATTTCTGACTGTTTGTGTTTCTTTATATATTAGTGTGTGTGTGCGTGGCCAAGTGACTGATTTATATAATTGATTTTGTCATTTATTACTTTTCATATTTTTTAATTATCTGGTTATTTTAAAAGATATTTTTTGTTTTTGAATTTAATGTTTTGTTTTTATTTATTTTTTCTCTTTTCTTATGATTATTTGTGTTTTTTTTTGTTGCGTTTTCTCTTTTGTATTCTAATTAATTTTTTCTTTCTTAATAGTTGATGTTTAATTTGTCCTTGTTACTTTTTTTATATTTTTCTTTTTGTTCATGAGCAAATCACCTAGCATAAAATGCACCATAATAAATAAATATATTATTTGTTGTGGGTGAGCATACCTCAGCTATATCGTGTTGGGTATTTATCTGGATGGCTTCAATTCTATAGAATAGTGTACTAAATTCTATATATTTGTTATTTATGGGCTTCAGAGTTCTTATCTGTTACTCTTGTGCCAACTCAGCTTTGTATGGCAATAGTAAAGCTACTTGGATAAAGAAGAAATGAGTTTTGATTAAGGATGCATTCGTTTGTCTTTGAAGAGCATCATGATGCTTATAAATCCTCCCCCCACCCAAAAGCTGTGTACGGGGATCTGTTCTCTAGTTTACTCCCCTGCCTCATCGGTGGGCACAGTGATAGAATCTACAGGGAACACCTGGTGAGTTGTTTCCATGAGCAGGAAGTCTTGATTTACATAGAAATGAACAAGTGATGAAAGAGAACCAAAAAAGCATGCAGTGGTTTCCCTTTGCCCCAGGTTTCTTGCCCCCCCCCATTTTTTTCTCTCTGAGATACAGCAATGCTTAACAAAGGATAAAGATCTGACAAGTTTTCTACTCAAAAACTAAAAATTATCTAAAACATTAAGAGCTTAACCATCAAAACAGTTGCCAATGATTCCTCAGGAAAGAACAAAACTGCATTGTCCTTTGTTGAGATTGTCACTCATGTCAACCAAACCATCCTAACACCATTTAAGCGCCTACTCTTTTTGTGAGTACATTTTGTATAACAATCAGTTTATGGTGTGCATGCTATTAGCTGTGCTCTTAAGAAGGACAAACTGTGATGGTTGGTTCATTTTTAAAGAATGGCTAGGCTATGTCTCTTATGCTCTTATAGTGGGATGACCTGAGCAAAGTCTTGCTTATAGATCTGCACTTGGAAGTTTCTAGCTGTCATTTGTAAATCTTGGTTAAAGATGTTGGTAGAACTATAGTACCTGGTAGTTAGTTAGACTCTGAATCAACTGAGTTGTTGCATGTTGGAAAGAAGTTATAGATTAACACCAACTTCGGAGCATTCCCATGCCATATCCGTCACTAATTTCCTTAGTATTGTGGTACTTGTTTCAATTTTGAATACATTTACCGGGAAGAGATGTGTTTTGGTTGTCTGAAATATATGTCTCTAGCGTTAACTACGTATAAGTCATATAAACTTATCCCTTATCGGGACTTGCTGGCTTCAAGCTATAACCTTGAAAGAGCCAAGAGGTAGAAACTTGGATAATTTAATACAATTAACTAACTCCACTTAAATTCAGCTTTATCCATTGCGTGGCTGCTGTGCACATCCAATTTTGGACATTGTTTTATTATTCTAGTAATTAATACCAATTAATATGATTAATTTCCAGGTGAATTTAATTTCAGCTGCAAATGGTGAATGTAAAGCTGAAATGACAGTAGCTGAGGAGCATACTAATAGTGCTGGTACCCTCCATGGTGGCTTCACAGCTACTCTTGTTGATATTATATCTGGCATGGCTTTGATGACTCATCGAAATGGTGAACGAGGATCATCAGTAGATATGCATATTACGTAAGTCCTCAATTCGAGTGTATTTCAGTTTTGCTAAATTTCTGTCAATTTACTCATGGAATTTGAATAATGATTTAAATCGATAGTAATATAATAGTAAACTTACTTGGAAAATGTTTATTCTCCATTGTCAATAAGTTTATAAATATACTCGTGTAATATGAATGTAACTTAATTACTAACATGTTTATAAAATAACATTCTTGATAATTTTCTAATACAATCAAGACTTTAACAGTGAACATTATAATAGTATGCTGTATAGTTAGTAACATTACTTAGCGTACAAAAACTATTTCTCTCTAAATAACTAATAGTGGTTTTGTGTATCATGATTCCCAAACTATAGAAATTTTACTCTAGTAAATATGTGCCACATTCATTTCCTTCTATATATTTCTCTTTGTATATTGGTATGAGTTCATTGAGTACAATTATTGTACTTATTAACTGATAGTAATGAGTAATATCTCCATACTCCCAAACTAATATCTCCATAAATTTTCCCTAGTCCACTCTGTTACAGTCTTGTAGGAAGGGTAATGCTGGTCAATATGATATTCTCATGATTTCTTCTGCAACTGCTGAGTGAAAAAAAGTACCTGTGTTCGCTATCTAAAGCACGTTTGAACTCTATCTGAATCCTTTCCATATTCTATAATAACCACTGACATATGACCAAAACTAAGATCCTGTGGATATGGGTAGAAGCCCTATAATCTGTGCACACTCCATCCATATTTCTTTTGTTACCTGATTAAATTCTTCTGAGATGCTTATTCAATAATTGGGGAAAAAATTATTTTTATTATATCATCTCTATCAAGCAGCACAACTTCTTCCACGTATTTCTATTGAATTCTTTAATGCCCAGGACCTAATATATTACTTTCTATAAACCGTTATTTAAGACTGAAGGAAGCGGTAGCTTAGGTCTTTTTGTCTAAGATGGCTGAGGCTGTCCCATTGCTTCACAGTTTAGGCATTTTCATAGCACTTTAAACTGCAAGAGACAGCCAATTCTGGCTTAGAAAGTTCAACATAAAGCAGAGAAGGGCAACTAAAATGCTTTGTAAAACAGCCCTTTAAATTTAAGGTTTTATATGTTTATTCTTGACCTTGATTGGAACGATAAAAACTCAAAAGACTTCAAATTTTATTTATTTTTTAAATTATAAATTCCCTACTTGTAAGTATGTTACAAAGGTGGGGCAATATAAAATCATATTCATTTGTTATCATACAACGTCATAAGAACCTTGTTTTGAGGATGAGTTGCTAGGGCTGGAAGAAGAATGGTTTGGGAGTGACAGACATAAACAACTGAAAGTTCACCCCTAAAGTATTCTTGGAATAAAAACAAACCAATTGTTCCCCCTCTGCCATTCAAAGGAAAATAAAACTTGTTAGTAACCATACTGGATTACTTTTGACTAGTTTGTAATGTTGAATTTTCACTTCTCTGCACAAAGTAAAGGAAGTAATCACAAAAATGTTCAATTTTCAGATTACAACAGAATTATTCATTTTTTTTGACCTTCCCTGAACCCGTTTTGACTAGTTTTGGAGTCACGTATGTACATATCTCATATAACTCAAAAAGGACTAGCCTTAATATATAGACATATCATATTTAGAACTTTTGTACAGTTTAGTTGTGCACCTCTTCTTTGGGTCAAAATCGACTAAGGGTGAGGGCAGGTTTAGAAAGGGGAAGAAATAAATAATGCACATTTCTCCTTGTCTATTAGAGGAACAAAAATTTGTTATAGATCCATTTCTGTTTATCATGAAAAAAATCTATCAATTATGTTCTGACATTTGATATGATAGATTGGGACAGAGACATTATTTGAAACTTTCAAATGAAATACATGAAAACGTTTTGTTTATTTAATTCATTAGGATTAAAATGAAGTTATGTGGTCCCCACATCATTTTTTTTATTTTTTTATTTTCCTCCAATTTAAAATTATCCAAACCCATATAAAAGCAAATATTTTCATAAGAAGTAAGGTATCAGATTGGACATTGTCAACCAGATTTCAATTTGAAAAGTGGCTATTTTTACATTGAACAATTCAGTTTATTCAAATGAGACTCGATTATTATGGCATCAATTATATTAGAAATCCTCAGTTATTTTCAATATTCCTATATTTTCTCTCATAATGGGTAGGAATCATTCTACGAACATCTTACAGGCCCTTCATATTTTATTAGGAATACAACAGAAGACTAGTCTTTAACCCTCATACAAATGTTATCAATTTACTCTCTCGTTGATTGGTTCAAATTACTTGGTGACTAACCCTGGACTAATTAGACGTGCATTCACTTTTGCTTTTAGGATTTTCATAAAGATTTATGGGTTTATTATGCATGCACACACAGACACACACACACACACACACACACACACACACACACACACACACACACACACACACACACACACACACACACACACCCGCCCAACTGCACACACGCGTACACCTGTGCCAAGTTCATGTAGAAGTTCAAGGTCATTACTTACTAAAGTGAATACTATTTTGTGTTATATAATTTTCTTAGTGGTAGAGTTATATTCTGAAGGTCCTAGGAAAGTTTACTTCGGACCTAGCTCTTGTCTGCTCCTATCCTGGGGCTTAAGACACAATTTCTTGGCCCTTTTTGATATGTGAAAAGGGAGTTTTCAGAGTATATGCCATGCCATGTGTTGGTTAAAGACCTATACCATTAAAATATAGAACACAAATACGAGTACATATAGATTGTTAGCTATAAAACTGTAAGGTATGTCTTTTAATAATTATTTGGCATACCACAAGATATTTAATCTGATTTTTGGGTTGGAAACAACTTTGATTTGATTGAATATATGTTGTGTATATACCTATTCAAGAGTCCCTCTTTCAGTAATAATTTTTTTATTGAAATAAATACGGCATATTCTAATTAATGCTTAAGGAATGTGATTCAAGATTTTGTACTCATATTTATTTCACCATAATAGATAACATTGGTAATTTGTAAAGAGTATTGAATAGATTAAGTATGTTACAGGATTCTCTAGTATAAAAACAGTTTGTTGCTCATTAAGAGAGGACCCATAATTTGTTGTTCATGTCTTTTGAGTTTAGTGCTAACTTTCTCAGGGTATTCCAATGTCTGCAAATGGGGGAAAGTTGCTCATGTTAAAGTTTTAACCACTCGTAATTTATTTTATAGATTCTATTTTCAAGTCTATTTTAACCCCTCTAATTGATTTTTCTGTGCAGGTTTTTATAAAAGAAGTGTACGAGATATTGAGATTTTATGCTATCTTTTCCAACATATTATTATCCAACCTATTTTCATCATTCATCTTCAAACCTAGACACAAGCATTTGAAGTCTACTAAAGTATTTACACTGTATAAATAAATCATATTGCCCAAGATTAAGAATCACATGTACTCTATATTTTATTGTTGTTTATAAGTTGAAAATCATAAACTATGTTTCATAAAAGCTATGTTGGGTTCTATTTCATTGCTTAACTTAACCTATTTATTTTATTATGAGTAATAAAATATTCTATGATTTAGAACATCCCAACTGTTTTATAATTAATTGAAAGTACTTTATATACTAAACTAGATGAGATACCCAGCAAAAAATTAAAACAAAAAAGAAATCTGATTAACAGTATTTTACTAAATGTGATAATTAAATTGGTAAATTGGTTAAATTTGCTAATCTTAACTTTATGTATTATATATGTTATAAACTATTTAATAGACAAATAAAAATTACAAAATATTGTTGGATCTTGTCGCTGGGAGGTCATAATTTAACCTCTATAAAAATATTGCCTTCACTCTAATTCCTCCTAATATTAAAATGCCAATGTTTTAAGCATAAGCATAAATATACTCAAAACAGAATGGGGGCTCAGGTTAGCTGTGTGTGTTAAGGTGTTGGTCTTAATCTCGCTTGGTAGACCTAGAGTGGCGGGTTCGATTCCTGTCCTGAGCAGTAGAAATTTATTTAGTGGCTGATTCATTAAATAAACTTCTTGGGCCCACTATGGCTAGAAAAGGGTGGTAACCTGTAGATAACCCGTCCTAATTAGCCATAGTAGCATAAAGTGGATGTAAATAATAATAAACTACAAACAGAACATTAAACCATTAAAATGTCAGAAGAAGAGATGATAAATAGCCAAGTGTGTTGGAGGGTTCAGAGTAAAGATAGATAGTGAGAAGAGGTTTCACATGAGGATGTCTCCCCACTTCTCCCTACTCCCAGTTAAGCAATACCACTTGACTAATTTAAACTCGCAATTCTGTTCATATTAACTTATGTTCACATTTTCGTTTCCAATTCTAAATGTGCATGTTAAAATAATTTTCATTTTTTATGAATTAAATAAAATTTTAAATACCTTAAAGAAAAAAATGAATTATTTCTCATTAATTAATGTTTGGGTGAGGGAGGGAGGGGGTATCCTTTGTGGCTATTTTTCATTTCATGTCTCCCTTAGAACCCCCACTCCATCCCTCATCCCTCGAACTGTTAATAGGGCCTGTAATCATGGAGGGGTTAATGCTAACTTAAATATAGAGTATTGTTTGGTTCAGTTGAGTCGTTTGAGCCCAATCAAATTGTTGACTCTTGCTATAGTTTTTAGCATTTATTTCATTAATACTTCCTTATACAACAAACATGTATATAACAAAAGTTACTCTAAATAATAAAATAAATGACTTTTGTTATATGCTTATTGGCCAAAAAACGAATAAAAACCACTCCCTGATCCCACTATTGTTTGTCTTTAAAAATATTAGTATAGCCTAAAGTTGTATGTTAAGTTACTGGTAATACTCATACCAAGTCATATAAAATTCGGTTCAATCGTTTAGGGGTGAAACAAACAAACAGACACCAAAGCCAAAAGTTGTTGATATAATTTCAATTTCATGTGAAATGTAAAATTATCATGAAATTTTGAAAAAAAAAAAATCAATGTACAGACAGAGGATACAATTTTATATACATGAATTTATGTGATCTTATTTTACTTTGTATGATGATTATGGTTCATTATATGTGTAACATATTTCATCAATAACACGTGTTTATGTACTATAATAATAGAAAACCTTGTTTTCCAGGTTTTTGAGGCCAGTAGCTCTTGGAGAAATAATAGTCATTGATGCAAAGACCAATAAGTCTGGTAAAAACTTGGCATTCCTTGAAGTACTTATTTCTAAAAAATCAACTGGAGCAATTATTGCAAAAGGTTCACACACAAAATTTGTAGCTACTAATTTATGACTATGATTTGAGTAAAAATGCTTATTTTAGCATTAGGCTGTGCTAATAATTGGGAAAAATATTTATGAAATGATCTTATATTTTTTGTTAATAATTATTTATTACTTAATTGAATAATGTACACATGGTGACTCTATCACCTTACATTGCTCTTGTATAGTTTAGTATCTGGTTTTAATTTAGCCATTGTACTTTTAGATTGGAAATAAATATTTTAAAGTTACTAAATTGCTGTTTAAATCCTAAACTATGTTTTATTTTTAGAGTTCAGGGCTCTATCCTCCTAGGGTCCTGTCGTAGAAAAGTACCGATTAACCAGTTAAAACTCTTCTTTCTAGTTTAATTATAAAATAGAGGATTTATCCATTTAATAAGGGTAAGTAAGAATATAAAGGTACAGTTGGACTTTGAAGGTTATTGGTTCAGGATGTGATTAGTAGCTTATTGTTTAAGTGACAGTTTAGTAGCTTATTGTTTACTTAAGATGACTATCAACTACAGAGAAGTTCAGGATTCTACCAAAAGTGCCTCAATCCAAAAAAATATAAATGTTTTGTGAAAACAATTTAAGAAGATAGTTTACGAGGTATAGTCGCCCACAACAGGTTCCAACCTGGGCTGATAAATGATTAAAATATGCCTGTGATATACATCAACAACTTGAATTAGCTTGAAAATAAATTAAGTTTAATGAAGACTGCTGAGGATGTTGGGACAATAACTTTCACATTGAAAAGACTGGGGTGCAAAGGTTTAAACAAACTTGCTGGAAAGAAAACTTGAAAATTAAGAGATAAGAGTACTCCATCAAAATAGAATTTTCCAGGCCAAAGTCTGTTTTAATAGATAAAAAGGTAAAGAAAGATAAGTGATGGACTCCTGAATTATGTCATACACTGGGAGTAAACGGTCTTCCCCACACCGATTTGAATGAAACTTTTTTAGTGTTTAAAACCAATTCCTTATGAAAAACCAATTCTGTTAAAGCGAGAGAACGCACTTCTCAATTGTTCGTCTGAAAAAAATTGTTAAAGTTCGCCTGAACGTCTTGAGTTGTTCCCAAATAGTAAATCTCAAAGAGTCCCCCGTTGCTCATGGGATAGTGCTTTCTTTTTGTAGCCGGAAATCTGGAGATCGAAACTCGCCGGGAGTGACTATTTTTTTTTTTTTTTCATTTTTTATTTCTGGGTCTTTTATTTAATATTAATAAATAAATAAAAAGTTTTTTTTTAATTTTTAGCGTGTTCCATATATTTAAAGAAAATTCGAATGCTTTTTTTCAAAAATGTAATTGATATAAAGAAATATTTAATATTATACAAAAAATATATTATTAATTGAAAACGTAAGTATATAACAATTATCAGCAATAACGTAGATATTTTATTAATATTTTTAAACAATTTTATCTATCTTTAACAATTTATTTGATATTATTTTATTTTACAATAAATAAACATATTTAAAAATTTCTAGCTCTAGACATAAAAATATTCTTTAACAGTTTTCTATATTTGAGCTATATTTTCATTATGCTTGGCATGGGATCACTGAAAAAAAAATAGCCGCTCCTGGCGAGTTTCGATCTTCAGATTGCCGGCTACAAAAGTAAAGCACTATCCCCGGAGCCACGGGGGTCTTCCTGTAATGTTTAATTTGGGAACAACTCAAGGCATTCAGGCAATCTTTAACAATTTTTTTCTGATGAACGCTTGATAAGTGTGTTCTCTTGCTTTAACAGAATTGGTTTTTCATCAGGTACTAAACACTAAAAAAGTTTCGTTTAAATCGGTGGGGGGAAGGCTGTGCACTCCCCTTGTTAAACTAAATATCTCTTCCAGAAAAACACTGGGCAGACTATTTATGCTGTTTCACAAATCTTGAAAAAAGTCTTGAATGTAGGGATGCACCCCTCAATATATAGGACTCAGCTGCTCTGAATAATGACATAGTCGACAGAGATAATAAAATTGTTAAGAAATGGCTGAAGGCTGATAAAGGTCTTCAACATTTTTGTTAGGAAGTCAAATAGTGCTGATTTTATGGAAAGTTTGCTGCATATGATGCAACAAAATTATGAAGGCAAAAAGGTACCTAAAAAGGTTTTGGAATTGGAAGAAGATTTAATGTTCTCTTAAATTAAAAAAAAAAAAAATATGTGATTATATATTTCACCTTCTTCAAAATTGGTCCCCAGAGTGTAGTAAAGAAAAAAGGAGAGGGGAATATGCCTCACAGAACCATCCAAGGAACCATGTCTCCATAATTGTTGTAGTTTTGTATGCATGCTCAGGGTGAATTCTATTGTAGTTCTCATTATGTGTTAATGTTGTAGTGTCATTTATCTGGTTATTTATTGCAATAAATATCAACAAACCAGAGCCAATGAAAAAGTAAGTTCAACTTCTCCCTTATCCAGGATCTTACTCTACACCAGGATTTCCAGCTTGTGAACTGTGACTATATCATGTAGCTCAGGTTTTATATATTGGGAATATTTTTTATTTTAGCCAGCTCATCAAATCTCCCTTGTTTCAGTTGAATTACTATGAACATTGAAAATCGTTGACAAAAAAAAAACTACCTTTTTTTTTTTATTTCACTAACATAAATCTTTCCCATTTAGATTTACATCGAAACTGCTTATACTCTAAATTTGATTTTACAAACTTTATTGTCAATAATTATAGAATTGACAAAATAATTATGATTTGTAAATATTTGGGTAATGAAGGCAAGAACCGATCTCTGAAGAAGAAACCCCTGAAGCTTAAACTTGCAAAATTTTGAGTTGACACTCACAATAACACTTGGTTCAGTTCTATACGTGCTATTGCACTAATACACTAATGTGCTATTACTGATTGACATAACTTTATTTTTGGTGTTGGCAACCAGCATGGCTGTATTAAGTGGCTAAAGGACATAGAACCATATTCTATGCCAGATAAACAAACTTACTGCAATTGAATTATTGACAAAGGCTTATACTTGACTATATTAATAAAAAATATGATAGGACTAATGGGGATGATATATAAATATTTAGCAAGTTATTCATACTTTCTTGTTTTCAGGCTTCATTAAACCCAATTTTTTGCCCATCGGATTTTTACATAGAAATAGAGAATATATGGTGAGATAAGATCATTAGTACGCCATACCAGCATGTGGGAAATTTGCTTAGTTTACGCAGAATCTGCGTGACAAACTTTTTAACCATTTTCTGTGGCTCTCAGCCAGTCTTCTCCAATTACAGGATCCCAACCTCCCCAAGTCCACCTCCAGATGACTAAAAGTCTCCATTGTCTAGTCAACCTGTTTCCCTACTTCCTCCTGGTGTACTATATTGAATCTTCTTGTGCTGTCTGACAGGTTCCATTCTATCAACATATCCCAAGTACCACTGTCTGGCTTCTTTGATAGCACAGATAATGTCAATTTCAGTTCTTTCAGTGTTGCTTCTTGTGTGACATCTGTGGTGCACTGTGACAGCTCTAAATATTTTTCTTAAGGCTCTTCTTTCCCTCACGAGCACTATATTGTCCCTAATTATAGAATGGTGACAAATTTAAAAGTGAAAATGATAGAGGTATTGTTTTCTCCCCACAGCCAATAAGATAATGTCTTTAGTTTTTTGTAGGAGGTAAGTGAAGAAAGGTTTATTAATTCTGGAAGAGAACTAGAGTGGATTTCACCCAGATGATTGTCAACACATCATCTAATCTCAATTAGATTATTGCTTGAAAAATGTAAATAAATACATTAAATGTATGATCTCTCTCCATTCAGCCAAATAGAATTGATTTAAATCCGAGGCAATATTCCAGAGAGATGATACTGTTATCGACTTCTATAGGGGTGATTAAAAAAAATATCAGTCGGTTTATTAACATTTTTTTCTCCCTATGTTAATTCTAATGTTATTGTTGCTAGTATATTTGTAACCCTAATATTATACTGCATCTCTCTGTAAACATAATGTCAGCCTGTGAGGCTTGGTACTTGTTTGCCATTCTTTCTATTGAAATGAGAAATTCAAGAAATTCTGCAAATTCTGTTACTGGAAATGAAAATGTGCACCCACCAAAACCATCCATTTGACATGGGAAGCTGAAGAGGAACCTAACCTTGATGAGGCTATTGTGAGGGGGGAAATTTACCATTATTTCTTTCTATAATAATTTAATGAACTATTTATGATGTCTCAAGTACTTTATCTATTATGTTTTTTTTTGTTGACTTGTCCTTCTTTGTAAACAATGTTTTTACTTGTACCCCATAAGAAGTAGTGGGAGATAGTTAAATCAGGTGATCTGGACACCACTCAATATCTATGGCTCAGCCAATGCACCTTCCTGGAAAAAGTTGCTTTAATTTGTTCCTCACTAACCTCGAGAAATGTTTTGGGCATCTATCTCCTCCACGTTCTTTGATATGAATAGGGGTTGGTCAGCAATTCCAGCATGGACTGTATTTTATTTGATAATTGTGCTTTCTTCTTTTTGCACGAACCTCAATATCCTGTGGCCATTCTTCAGTCGTCTTTTCTGATCCCATCTCTCAAAAATTTTTAGGAGGGGGGTAAACACGAACAGCATATTGACTAGTTTGTTTAAAAGACATGCCAAGAATAAGGTAATGAATGATGCTCATTTCAAATCTAACAAAGCACTGATGAAAAAAATTTCAAATTAATTGAATAAAATATGCTTTAGCTAAACTTTTAGGTTAATATTCATTTCTTCATCTTAAAGGAAGAGCATCTTTTAGATTAGGCAATAGTTACTTTACCTTCAATATCCATTCACAAGTGTTATGAACTAACATAAATAAAACACTTGATAAGAACGTGAATAGTTAATGCCACTCTAGTTTTATCTCTATATCCTATCCTGTACACATTTTGTGTTGGGTTTGCCATGCTGGAAGTGACAATTTAGCTCCCCTTCAAAAAAAAGTTCTGCAATTTTTAAGTTACTGGATGAAACTGTAGAACTTTAATTCTTGAACGTCACCTGGAATGGGGGTTCTTTCATGACAAATTGTTTAATTTTGTTTCCAAGTGTTATTTATATGATTAGAAAACTACTACTTCACCCATAATCCTACATGTTAGTAATAACCATTATGGTACATTCAACTATTCTTTTTATTTTTGATGCATAAGAACACGTCAAATCAAAAAATACCACTAAACAAAATTTGATTTTCCATCAGATCTCATAAAAAATATACCTTCTAACTAAAATTCCAGAGATAGGGTTCAAGCTTCCTTGATAAACCTGAAATTGTTATAAAACCTAAAAGGAATCTTCCTGTGATATGTTTACATCTCTGAAAGTTTCATTTTGGAATTTCAAAAACTCTGGGAGAAAAGGAGTTTTTACAGAAACTGTGAATTGTTCTTATTTATAAAACCGTTAGCCCGATGGCGAATAACACGTTCATTTAGCATAGGTTGTGTAAATAGTGGATACTAATGAATATTTAGAGCAATATTTCATGTTCACTTCTTTATAATCCTGAATGTGTAATAATAGCGTTGTGCCATAAATATTAGTGCGCGTAGTCTTTAAGCAAGCACACCTTTGTAGCCGTCCATCTGGTTGTTATCGCGAGGATCTTGCTGCCCCTGCCGGTTCAACAACTCTCACCACCTCACAGGCAGTCATTTCCAAAAGAAACATGGCCTGTTCCGGCTATTAGCTAAAAGGAAAACAATGACACAGTGGAGCCTTCTCCTCGACTAGCTCAGCAGTTACGCTCTCATTTCTCTAAGACGCTAATCCATTTTCTCTATTATTATTATTATTATTATTTATTAACGTCCACTTTTTGCAAGTCAGGCTAATTGGGACGGACTATCTACAGGTTACCACCCTTGTCTAGCCAGGGTGGGGTGGGATTTTCTCTATTAGTTATGTACTATATTATTATTACTAATCCACTGAACCAAGTAAAGAGTATATTTTATCTAAACATATCAAACTGTTAGAACGAACCCTTTACCATCACTCTCTTCCCCATTTATGCCTTCTTCCTTTAACTATATATTTAACGGCTTGGCTGGTGGAGATGATGTATATCCATTGTTGAAAAAAAGGTCATCACCTCCACTAGGTTTTTAATGTTGTGGTGAAACACGTATGTACTTCAGTATATGTATGCATGTGTGTGTGTAAGCGATATATATATATATATATATATATATATATCGATATGAATTTAGAAGTAAAGTTAGAGTGACTCTAATATATATGAATTTAGAAGCAAAGTTAAAGAGTGGGAGAGCGACTCTAAAATTATTATGTAAAGATATGTGTCAAAATTTATCAGGTAGGTAAATTTGTGATAGAGGAAAATTACTGCTGGCTTTGAAAGAAACGTTTACTCTTTTACCAACCCTAATATCGGATATATGAACTAATTTGAATCTTATCAACATTTATTTTTTACTTCAGTGAATTATTATTTCCTTTAAAGGAAGATATTAAGATTAGTCATAATATTATTCCATGTATTATAACCTGTACAGTATTTTCAAAACAATGAGGTTACACAAGATAATTAATTCTCATAATCAATCTTTAGGAAGAACTAGATTACCAAAGATTAATCTCTCTACCTTCTCAGGTGTGTTCTTGTATGTTGTGAATTTCTTAAATTCAAACATTCATTCTATGGTGAACTCCAATTATGAAATACCAGTGATAGAAACATTTCATTACGTATTGGGTGTTGTGAAGACCCTTATTTCTATCTTTACTACTTCTGAAGCTAATTATGATCAAAGCAAGGAATGCATTAGTGAAATAATATCGTAGCAAAAGACTTATAGATGCTCATGTATTGAAAAAATAACTGTTTCTCCAGGTTAGGTTCCGATCCTGTAAATAATTGTTTGCGATTAACTGAATGCCCAATCACTAAGGCTTTAATTACTCGCTTTAGGAAATGGAAGAAATTCACACGTCAAAAAGAAAATAGTCACGTCAAATCAAAATACTCCGACTACGAAACATTTGGTCATATGACTCCTACAACATCTTCATCTGCATATGTTATCCTTCATATTGCCGTCATTAAGAATGACCCTGAGGAAAGAAATACAGGTTGTTTTTTATTCATCTATGGCTACTTCTAGTGGCTCATTGAATGATAGGCTCCACGTTGGATCCAAGCTCAGGAAAGACGTTGATGAAATAATTTTGAACTTTAGGCGCTACATTTAAGCTGTAACAGCTGACCTAGTTAAATGTATAGGCAAATGCTCATCAATCTTCAGGGCAGAAAATATCAGCACTTCTTTTGGCGACCGGACTCAAGGTCTACAATCCTTAATATAATCCTTTGGGTTGAATACTATGACGTATGGCATGTCATTATCCCCATTTTTGGCTTTGCGCACATTTCAACAATTAGTGAAAACTGAAGTAGGACACTTTCATGAAGCGGCTAAGGCATTATATCAAGGCATTTATCTGGATGATTTACTCAAAGGAGCAATGTTTACGTTTTTTAATCTTGATGAGAAAATTAGGCTGAAGGAAGAACTTGCAGGTCTGCTCGTAAAAGAAAAATTTACTATCCACAAGTGGAGAAGCAACAGTTCAGAGGTCCTATGTTGGTACCCTAGATGATGACCCCATGAGTTTTACTCCAAAGAATCATGCTAAGGGAATTTTAGTCATGGCTTGGGAATCCACTTCTGATAGGCTCTTCTATGAGGTTAGAAGTGACAGTGGTGGTGTAACTAAGAGAACTATTTTTTCTGTAATATCCCGCCTATACGACCCACTTGGTCTGTCATTTTTAAGGACTATTTTTTTTTAAGCATGGCATTACAAATGGCACATGGGATGACATTCGTCTTGCCGAATTCCAAAAAGAATAGTTAACTTTCGCAGGCCAGCTTCCACTCCTTGTCAATCTCAGGATTCCTCAATATATATTTCTGTCCTCGTCGACATATTTCCATAACAGCATTGGGTGGTGCATCTCAATGAAACAAGGCTGCAGTATTCTATCTGAAGGTAACATTATCAACTGGAGATAAAAAGGTTAAATTATCAAGGCCAAGACAAAATTGGCCCTAATTAAAACTATTTCAATTTCCCCATTTGGAACTTTGTGCAGCTCACCTGCTACTGAAACTCCTCTTATCCGTGTCAAACTACTGAAGATATTTTCTCATCAATTACCAAACCTTGCTATCCACAGGGTTTTGTTTATAACGACCAATATGAAACAAGGTGAATGGTTTCATGTAGCCCCTGGTGACAACCCAGCCAATTTAGCTTCTCGTTTTGTATACCCAGAAGAATTAGTAACAATATTTTCTCACTTTTTCTACAAGGATCATCTTGGCTTTGTCATTCACAACTAGAGTTTCCTGAAACTCAAACGACCCCACCTCAATATGTCCCTGAACTGCATACAGGTGTCTCGCTTGTAATTGAGGAATGCTAATCTTAGCTAATTTCCTGGATATAAGAAACATTCACTCTGTGCAAAGATCATATGCATTCTGGAGTATATTATTGGGCTTTTCATGAAGATCGAATTATTAGTCCTTTTACTCCAAATGAAATTGAAGTGACTGTTGATCTGCATCAGGTAAATTCAACGAATAATATTTGCTGATGAATTCGATTGGAAAAATAACCGTTCGCAATCAAAGTGCTTAATTTCCATTGCAGCATATTTTGATGCCGAAGGAGTCATCAGAGTTGGCTGGTGACTTTATAATACTGACCTTCCTCATGATTTCAAGTATCCTATTATTATTCCGTGAAAAATTCACCTGCTCAACCTCATGATAGATCATTACCATCAGACATTTTACCACTTTGGGCTTCAAGGTCTCATTTCCTTCATTCGCAGGAAATATTGGGGTTTCAGACTTCTGGACATTATTCATAGTCGACTGTTTAAATGTCCCTCTTCCTATCGAATAAAGCTCGACCATTGATGGGGAGTCTTCCTTGTTCTAGATTTTTCAAGCTAGGCATTTTTTAAAATTCATGACAGTAGAGGTTGACTTTGCAGGACCCTTTCTCACCACATTTGTTTATCGTCGAAACACAAAGACTTGTAAGGTCTACTATTGCAAATTTTCCGTTTTGCAACTAAAGGTGTTCATTTAGAGGTCGTCTCAAAGTTAACAACTAATACATTTTTAGCAGCACTATACCAGTTAATCGCACGACGAGGCTACCTAGCAAAATCCACTCGACTGGTAAAACGTTTGTTAGTGCCGCACGTAGATTAAAGGAACTGCTTCTGTTCCTTAACAAGGGAGAAATACAGAACAGAATACAGAGGCATGTCCTAGAAAATGGGAAATGGGATTGGGTATTCATGCCTATATATTATCTTCATTTGGTGGGCTCTGGGAAGCAACTGTGAAGTTCGGCAAACTACCACTTGAATCGTGTGATAACTACACAGACGCTAACCTTTGAAGAATTGAGGTAAGTCTTCTCCCCTTGTCTTGACATTTCACAAGAATACTTCATCACCCCGGAATTGCATTGGCAGAGAGATCTCGCCATTTAGTTCTGCTGGCTACCGCTGGTCTGGAGTCATGTTCAAAGGAACCGAGGCCTCTTCTGGCTATTCGATAAAACAGCGAAGAAGACAGTGGTCTACTTCCCCTCAACTGGCCGCAGCCAGCTCCTGTCGCCTCAGTTAAGCTCGAATTTCTATTGGACGCTATTCCATTTTTCTCTATTATTTATGTAATATATTATTATTACGAAAGCACTAATCTAAGTAAACAGAGATAAGTAAAGAATACATTTTATCATAACATAGCAAACAAGTTTGTTATATACATTTATTTCTGTATTGAATATTAGCCGAGATATTTGTATTTTTCAGTGATGTCATCATTTAAGGTTTAAGTTCTAAATGACATGATTTTTATTTAATCAACACCACACTCGATATTTACCCGGTCAAAGAAAACTAAAGATTAGATTAAGCAATGGCTTGGGGGAGGAGGGGGTCTAGAGAGAGGAATAATTGAAAATTCGAAATATCTCTGTTACTACGAGTCAGATAGGAAATTATTGTATACCCAAGCTTGTTGAAACTTTAATATTCTGCAACTATTGTTTTTACATGTTTTCTCGGACTCCAATATTAACCGAGCTATTTGTCTTTTTTTGGTTTCATTTGATTTTTACTTTAAAACCTCAGTCACTAAACATCTGAAGCCTTAGTAACATTTTAATCCTGTTTACACAAGCTTCTTACTTTGGGAGAAATTGAGAACTGATGATGAGCTCAGATCATCAGCGTATCATATTCCAGCAAATGGGAAATCTGCTAGTTTACGCAGCAGCTGCGTGACAGACTTGATTTAATGTATAAATTTTCCTGCTAATCTAGAAATGATGGCACAGAACTGTTGATGAAGTCCAAAATAAATCCACTTTCACTTAATAAATATATTAGGAGAACCTCCCTACAATTTGTATTCTCTCTCATAAATGGATTTCACTTCTTCTGTCCCCTCTGAGAGTACATATCTCATAAATGTCAATTACACAGTTCACTATCTCAGAAACATTTCTATAATTGAGTAGCGTTCTTTTTCTCAAAGATGTACATTTTGAATCAACTTCAGGCTGGAGCTAATTTTATGGAAAAAAAAATTGTTCCCATTTTATCTGAAATTGTGGTACATATGTGATACAGACATGTAATATTTCGATAGTACCGGATAAGAAAGACGTTGGTTATATAGGATTTTTTAAATGCTGATTTTATTGATGTCTGTGTACAGGCAGAATGTGGACTATAATGGATGATAAAAACTATTAATTTAGGAGTGAAATTTGATTAGGTATTTAATTAAATTTGAACGTTCGAATAAAAACATATTTATTTTCGTAATTTAATAAATTAAATTACTGTGAACAATAAATAAAAAAAAAAGCAGTTGTATGCTTTTAAAAAATCAGCAATGAGGTTGATAATAATTCATTGCTGTTAGTAGTGATTGTTTTCTAAACAAACAAACAAAAAATCACCTATTTACTCATTATTTTTTTTAAATCTCATTGACTTACCCTAATGTTTGATTTAAATTAATTCGTTTCATACTTTGATGACCTTTTCACACCCTCATTGCTACTGCATTTAACAGTTGTATAAATATTTTGCTTAATTTGGTCGAAATGTATTAAATAATTAAGAATAACGATTTTTTTTAAAACTCAATAATTTAGAATTTCCTAAATCCTAATTCTTCTCTGTTTTTACAGAATGTTAAAAAGATTTTGAATTATTGTAATACTGAAAATGTACACAGAAAATATGACAGTGAACTGTACTAACATTATGTCACTGAAATGATGGGTTTTTGATATTTTTTCATACTCTTACTGAGATAACACATATAAATGAGGTTAATTAAGTGTTAAAAATGCAACCAACCCAACACTTTGGGTTGTAGAAGTATCCTTCGCCTGGTTTCAGGTTTTAAATGAACTAATTATAAGTTATAAATGTTTTACACCTGCAGAGATGTATTTATTATATGAAATTATTAGAGAAATTTACGAGTGTTCAATAAATTAAATATTTGTATTGACCTGACCAACACAAAGTTTAGGATAATGTTAAAGAATACCTGGTATTATTCAAATATTTTGTTTTACCAAAGATAGAACATAACTAAAAATTGAATGTTTCTTGTTTTTTAATATGTCATTACGTATCAGTTATTGCTGATTGTCCTTCTCATCTGCCTCTTTGTACAATATATTGTACAAAAATGTCAATTATAATTAAAATACAAGAATACATTCTTCAGTTTATTAATCCTATCTTGGAATTTTAGATTTAGAATAAAAATTATGAAATTATATTGTCAGAAATTGATCATTATTTATCATTGACTGAATATAATGTTATAGCACTTTTTTTTTGTGTGTTTTACCATTGAACAAAATATTGGGCCAGTATTTAGGGCATGATTTAATGGCTCCTTGAAAATGATATGGATAAATTCTGACAAAATGTTTTTGTTAGTGAATAGAAACTGGCATAGTTTCATTGAATGAATTCGCCAATCTATTTTTTACATTTTTCCCTTTATACAATGTTTTTAAGGTAGTATTATTTTCAACTAAATTTAATCTGATTCAAACTTCTGTGAATGACATTTTAATTCAATTTTATTTTAAATATTTGATGGTTTTTATATAAAGTAAAGCATGTAGAGTAGTCCTATTCAATGAAAAGTGGATAGCGAGTTTTCTTGATATCCTACCAGAGTATATTATTTATTATAAGAAAGAGAATTTTGAGTGAAATGATGTTAGTTTGTACGTTTTAATAATTGATGTGGAGTGTAAGGGGGACTATAGAGGTGATCGCTTCCTCTCAATATTTGTCTTGGAAGGGAAAGTTTAATGTTCATTAAATACATTTTTCTAAGAGTTGAAAAAACATTTATAAACTGAAGAGAAAATTTTAAGTGTATGTGTTTGGATGTACATGTATATATAGGGTATATGTGAATATATAAAACGAGATATGACAAACTGACCTTGTCTTTCTTACCCCTAACTAAAATTATAAATTCTCGCTAGAGCAAAGACTAGTTTTCCACAGTAAAACTAATAATAACATCAAACAATAATTCTTCATGTTTGGAAATATTTACACCAATTAGAACTGTTTTATTTTTTGCTAATTTTGATATGAAAATATATTATTTGTATGAAATCCTTTTTTTTTTTAATAATTTAATTCAATTTGTATTGATTTTGTAAACACTATTTTGTTTCTTTTTCATGTTTTTTCATCTCTCAATGTTGTCAACTTTAATCAAATTGGCTTGATGCTTGATAGTAGTAGAAGAATTAAAATTACTCGAGCAGCCTTATTTCAGTAAGAGAATGTTTGTTTCTTTGTCCAAATATCGTATTGAATATTTTTTAACATCACTAATTTAGTTTATCGGTAAACAGCTATATATAAAATGATTCCTAGTATTACTTATTAGTCTTACAGAATTAACTTATGCAAGATGGCGATGAGGGCGTGATTACAGTTTCCTTGAAACATTTGTAAGTATTTTAATTACCTACATTATATTCACTGACTGGAACATTAAAATATAATATAATGTGAATGTCCTTATTTTAAAGTCGTTTAATCTTAAGAATATTATGAAAAACATGCCTATTTACATATATACAAAAAAATACAGTTGAGGAATGACTTTAAATGTTCTATGAAATATAATGTATAGACACAATATCCATTCCTTCTCGATGAATTGGCATGAATGAATCACTTTTTGAAGTGTTGTTCAAGGTGTGGTTGGGTTCAGAAGAGGTTAGTAGTGAGGCCTGAAGAGATCTTATTCGGGTGTAGGGGGTGGGCTGGAGCAAGGAGGTAGCCAGGCCCCGCACTCAGGAGAGAGAAGGAGTTACCCAGGCTGCTCCCGCCTTCCTTCCCTGTCCCACTTCCGCTCCATTTCTCTCCTTCCATTTTACCTGAAACATCAATTAGAAGATGAACCTATATGTTGCTATTGCAATGGAACACTGACTGTAAAACACATACTAACTGACTGCACACTAGTAAAAACGTACCCATGGCCCACAAATGTATGCGAACTACTGGCCGACAGTAGCCAATTTATAGATGATGTCTTTAAGTATTTAAGAAATAATGGATTATTTGATGAAATATAAAAGCTATTATTTACGATTATGACAGTTATATATAGCAAGCACTGTACGTGGAATATAAGTTTTGTCTCCTTCCAGTTTAACTATTTCAATATTTTTTATATTGTTTTTTCCCCCTCATAGTGTAAATATACTAATAATTAATATTTAGTTTTGTCCATTCTATTTATTTTGTACATTTGTAAAATTTAGCTGTGTAAAATTTTTAATATTTACTTAATTTTGTAAAATTATATTCTAACATGTTAAAAGATAATCGCCATTGTAGCGGCATGGTTCTATTTATGTTGTACATTTGTAACATTTAGCTTTGTAAAAATTTTAATATTTATTTAATTTTGTAAAACTATACTCAAACATGTTAAAAGATGAATCCCCATTGTAGCAGCATCTTAAATAAATAATGAATATGAAACATGAATTATTCTTTGTAAGGGTACTTTATACAGGACTTCCCTATAGGCTGACTAGGGCCTCGGGATCAAGAGGGGCCTACAATCAAATTGTTAGCAAAATTTAAATTAAACTATTCTAAAAACAGTGAACACTAAAAACGTCCATCACAAGAGGCTGCTTTAACTAAGCAGATTTCCCTCGTGCGTCACGTATTTGCATTTATCTCAAAACATAAAAGTTCAATAAGAACAATATTTGGTATTTAGGCTCCAAATAAATGCTTCATAAAATAACAGCTTATTGCTAATATGACAAGAGTCTCAGTGAGAGTTATCTAATAAATGGATATATCTTGGTTAATTATCAAAATAGTGAAAAATCGCTCATAATAACATTTATAGAACATTA
This sequence comes from Riptortus pedestris, assembly GCA_019009955.1. Classification (NCBI taxonomy): domain Eukaryota; kingdom Metazoa; phylum Arthropoda; class Insecta; order Hemiptera; family Alydidae; genus Riptortus; species Riptortus pedestris. Next base: position 86,750,695 of record CM032233.1, read on the forward strand.
CACTTTCAATAAGATTGGTTCTATACAATTTTTCGATTCGATGAATAGTAACGGAGATATTTCGAAGTTTCGAAATTCCTTCCCTCTAACCCCTCCCCTCCTACTTGTTCAATTTCAGCCATAAACGAATTTGACCTTTAGTTTTACATTAAACGCACATATATATATATATATATATATATATATATATATATATATATATATATCGTGTTTGGTTACGATCAAATAAGAATTGGGGCCGCTAGAGCGGTATCAGACAAGTATATATGTATATAATTTTGAAAGGACACCATTTTCTTCATTTACTAGGTAGGATCGATGGACATTTGAGGAAATGTTTCGAAAATCGGGTCATGAGTACGAGCTTATATTGAGTAAAGTAAATCTGCTACCACTGGACTGAAAATAAGTAACAATTCTGACAAATAAACAAATAATAAAAACTCCGAGACGCAGAGGCTGCGTAAACTAAGCAGATTTCCCACTTTCTGGAATAACGTAAGTGATCTCAACTCACCACATATTCTCTATTTCTAAGTACAAAATCGATGAGTAGAAGGGGGGGAGGTGGAACCGAAGGCAAAAAACAAAAAGTACGAATAACTCGCTTAGTAGTTGAGTTGCGAGTAAATGCTTAGGACAACAATTGTAGAGCATCAATAGTTCAAGAAGATTGATTCCATAAAAAGATGATGGTATAGATCAAATGAACAATTTCGAGACAAGAATGTAAAACCTTAATTGATGACATCATCGCACAACGAATTTGCATGTACCTCGCATAATAAAGGTCTTCTAAAAACAATGTTTGGTATTAAGCAGAATAAAGTGGTTCATTTTCTAACCGTCTATTGTTTTTATGACATGAGTGCAAGTGGAAATTTACTCCCACTGAAAACTAAACAATTTAAATTTCTCGGTTAATATTCATATTAGAGAAACATGTACGGGACAACATTTGTAGACCATTAAATTTACAACTCAGAAGAATATGAAATATTTTTCAGTTGACAGAGTGGCTAAGTCCATTGGCATTATTATTATTGATAGTATGGCTGTTGAAGTAAACCAAGTTACTTCTTTCTTCAATCCCTTTCTTAGATCAGTGGGCAAAAGTTAAAAGATAATGGAACTAGATGAGATTTACATCTAGTCTATTCTTTATTAGCTCTGAGCAAATGTCATCTGATATTAAACTTATTGAATACAGCGATTCAAGTTGTTCTAGTGATTCCAGTGAAAATTTTTCTTTTCTTAAAATGAAAAACTATTTTCGAGGATTGAAAATTACTAGTTCTGACGAAGAAGGTAGGCATCGGATTATTATTATTATTTGAATACTAAAATATTTTTAAGGTATTATTATTAAGTGTATTCTATTCTATTCAAGGCACTTTGAGAGGGAGACGGAGAACAAGAAATTCTACAAACTGGTTTGGGAATAAACAAACTGCACTTAGGAATGAGGGTTAATCCTACACTAATAGGAGTGGAAAGCTAATTTCTAATATACTTATATTTCAAGGTAAGTGCTGTGAATGCAAAAAACGTTGCAATAATAAATTTAATAGTGGAGAGAGAGACAACACATTTTCGGTATTTTCATGAATCTGAAAAACCAAATGGAACGAAACTGTTTATTAGAGATATAATTACGAAAGGAGCTCCAAAACGGCAAAGACCTAGAAATCAATCCAAAGAATCAAGAAAACGTGTTTGATTACTTTTTGCCTTTAGGAGACGAAAGGACACAAGTTTGTAAGCAATTTTTTAAAGATACATTCAATATTAATGATGGACTATACTCTTGTGCTTCTAAAACGTGCATCAATCAGTTACAAGATAAACGGAAAAAAATGGCAATTAACAAAGTAGATGCATCCAGCGTTATAAAACACATCAAATCTTTTCCCGCATTTTCAAGTCACTATACTCGAGAACACAACTCTCACCGAAAATAATTAAATCCTTTACTTACAATTAATAAAATGTACCAGATGTATTTAGAAAATTGTAATCAAAATAATATCACTCCAGTAAAAAAGAAAACACTATCACATTTTCAGTACAAAATTTAATGCATTTTAAGATTCCAAGTAAGGATACTTGTTCTACGTGTGACGCGCTTCAAAACAAACAACTTCTCCCCAGGAAAAAGATGAAGCTAAAAATAATAAAGTGTTGCATTTATCAGAAGTAAAACTAACAAGGGAAAAGCTAAAAGAATATAAAACCAAAGCGAATAAAAATTACTATGTTTGCACTTTTGATTTACAGAAGGCCTTACCTTATCCTAAACTCAGCACATCAATTGCGTATTACAAACGCAATATGTATGTATACAACTTTGGTTGTCACAATTTTAATCAAAATTTATCTTTCATGTTCAGCTGGCCTGCAACTGAAGGAAGCCATGGTTCTCCAGAAATTGCAACTTGCTTTGTTAAACATATTGAACGTTATGCAAGCACTTATCAAAATATTGTTCTCTATTGCGACTCTTGCACAGGGCAAAACAGAAATATAAAATTAGTTCTGAGCTTAATGAAACTTGTTATGAATGCGGCAATGCAAATTTCAACAATTGATTTAAAATTCTTATTTAGTGGTCATAGTTACTTACCGAATGATGCTGACTTTGGCATTATTTAAAAAAAAATCCAAAAAGATTCAGAATATATATTCTCCTCAAGATTGGTATAATATTATTAAAGATTCAAAAAAAAATTATTTGGACAGAAATGAGCCATACTGACTTCTTGAGTACTGATATGCTTGAAACTGAGATCGTAAATAGGAAAATCAACAACATAAATGAAAAGGTTAATTGGTTGAAAATGCGGTGGATTAGAGTGGAGAAATCAAAACCTTTTGTTATTCAGTACAAGACATCATTTAACTCAAGAAATTTTTTTGAAATAGACATTAGAAAAAGAGGAACTGGTAGGCCAAAAGAGTTCTTTAATATTAAACAGAATCTTTTATATAAACATGCAGAGCCATTACTTTGGAAAAAAGAAAGAAAGATTTATTACAACTTTTGCCATTTATACCACCAATTTATCACGAGCATTACAGAAGCTTGAAACATCGATCTGCTGTTGAAATAAATACTGAGTTCAAAAATATTGTTTATGATTAAAAAATATATAATTAAAAAAAAATTCTTTCTCCTGATTGAAAAGGTGATTTTTCATTTGTAGCCTATACATTTTTTTGTAACCTGATTACTATTGAAATATATTTACTGTGTAAAATTGTCTTTTATTTAATGTCCCCTCTCCTGTGTTTATAATTAATTTTCTAAAAATTAATTGAAACACTGGACTTATTTGGAGAGTGTTTACACAAATTGTTCAGTTGACACTCTGAATAAGTCCCATTTTTAAATACAAAAAAATTACCACATCCTTTTGGTTGTAACCATAAACATAAAAACTATGAATTTTAATTACAAAAATGTTCCCTTTCCGTGTAATAAAGATTAAAATTCTTAAGGGGGATATGGGAATTTTTTATAGAAAAAATTAATAAAAACAGCTCTCCTGAAAAGTTAGGAAAATGGACTTAGTCAGAGTGTCAACTGAACGACTCAAATAGTGGAAGCCTTAACGAGGATGATGGCATGAAGTACATAGAGGACCTAGATAGAAATATCGTTTAAGGTGCCAGAATCTTCTTAATGTGGAAATGACATTAGAAGAAATCAAACGGTTCGAAACAGTGGGTGAACAATTAATGAGTCGATTACATTAGGTAATCCTGAAAATCTGGAGGAATGATCTCGAACAGGTGGACAAAGGCCCTACTAATGATTGTAAAAATTATAGAGAATTCACCCTGCAAAACCGTACAGCATTCTGCCATACACAGTGAATGACAGTATGAACCAATGACATCATGCAAGTTCTTAATAAAAGAAAAACAAGAAGCTGAGATAAATAGCCCCCTCATAATTTCTGTGTGTCATTCCTTATGGTATATAAATTAAAATTTATAAGGAATATCAATAGTGAAAATGCATGTGAGAAATTTGCTTAGTTTACGCAGCTCGCTTGCTTCGAGTGTGTGCGAGGCGAGTCGTGAGAGTTGCTAAAAAAGAGGGATTCTACTTGTATTTTGTGTTTTGGAACCGTGAAAGGGAACAAAAATAAATAATTAGATACATGTAGGTAAAAGAGAAATTGTAGATTAAATATGGAGACTAATGAGGTGAGGAGTGGGGTAGGTAGGACACATGGGACCCGGTCGGTGACAGTAATGGAAACGAACGAGGCAGCACAGCAATTTTCTAGATTAAACGTCAGTGCAGAGGGGGTGGGGGGAGCAACAGTTCGAACCCCCCCCCCCCCCGGTAGAGAAAAATGATAGCTCTAACCCTCCCCCCCCCCCTCGCTTTCCCATGAAATATGCTTTGACAGGGGGCATACGCCTGGATTTCCACCTACCCCACAACTGTCTGTTCCCCTTTAATAATTCACCCCTAGCATTCACCTCCAACATCCCTACTCTAAATCTTTCAATTAGCATTAAGAAAGAAATAATTTTATAGACGTGAATGATATATATATACTAATTAAATGATAAACAATAATTAAGACTGAGTTCCTGCTAACAATTTATTTTTCATATTCCAGAATATTTTTATAAAAAATTAGTATTGTGCTCGAAACTAAGTTGAATGATACATTTTTTCTATTCTTCCACTCAAACCCAATAACCGGAAGGCCGAATCAGTTTGCCCTCTAAATTGGCATTATCCGTCAAGGTTGTTTGACCCTTGATGCTTAGTACCTCTGTAGACATGATCACAACTGTTTGTCCTCAATCACATGATTGAGAAGCAGCATTTCTTGAGGGAAATCAGCTGTTGATTTTGTAATAATCCATAACCTATTACATTTTCTATCGTATTATTAAACACAGACACACACACACATACACATGCACTTAACTATAGCAGAAGGTCAACAAAAATGAAATACCTCAAATGGTTACAAAATAACAATTTTATTTAATGTAATGTAGCCAATAGTTTAGTTTCCTTTTTATATTATATTTTGCTCATGGTAAGGCGTCACATGGACGCAAATCTAGCCGATAATGAAAATTTGAGGTTTTTAATTTTTATCGACCTTCCGCCATAGATTGGTTAATGTAACACACACACACACACACACACACACACACACACACACATATATATATATAAAACATATGTATACAAAATTTTTGATACTTCAAAAGTAATGATCGAACACAGTATTGGTTAAACTCGGACCAGGAGATGAGCTAAGAGGGGAAGAAATAAAAATATCTCGATTATTTTGATTAATATTAAACAAAAAATGTTATAGGACCAATATTTTTGCAATTTTAATTTTCCTTAATTGTTATCTTGTCTTGAAATGAATTTATTTTTATCTCCAATATTATATGATATATAGGACATTTAATTTGCAATAAGATTGATTCTATACAATTTTTCGATCCGACGCATAATAACGGAGATTTTTCGAAAATCCTCCCCTCTAAACCCCCTCCCCCCGCTGGTCCGATTTCAGCCATTATCGAACTTGATCTTTCTTTTTACATAAAACGATTAAACTTCGAGTTTGGTAACGATCAAACAAAAACTGCGACCGCTAGAGCGCGAACACACACACACACACACACACACACACACACACACACACACACACACATCTATATATATATATATATATATATATATATATATATATATATATATAATTTGAACGGACCTCATTTTCGTCATCTCCTGGGTAGGATCGATGGACATTCGAAGATGTTTTTCGAAAATCGCGTCATGAGTACGAACTCAACAGCTAAAATAATCAAACCAGCAATTGATATGCACTCATGACATGATCTTTAAAATGTCTTGAAATTTATACTGATTTTGTGTATGTGTGTGTGTGTGTGTGTGTGTGTGTGTGTGTGTGTGTGTGTGTGTGTGTGTGCGCGCGTCCGCGCGCCCCACCTTTACTACCCTATGACCGCCATTTTTGATTGATTGACACCAAATTAAATTTTTAATAAAAATTGATACCTATAAAGCGGGCAGGCATGCACACACACACACACACACACACACACACACACACACACACACACACACACACACACACACACACACACACACACACACACACACACACACACACAATGGATTGTTTATAATTGTATTTTTCATCTCTCTCACTCTCTCTCTCTCTCTCTCATCATTTTTTTATTTGGGAGTAATGTTTTCTCCATAAATAAAAAATAATGAAGTTATTGGCTGTCTATTTATGCTGTTGAAAAGTTTCATAAATATTGAATTGCTATATTTCTAGGGAATGGATATTCTTTACAGAAACAAAATAAAATGAAAGCTCACCTGTTCCATTGACGGGCTTGATGTCTTGTGGGCTCGGCGATTCGCACTTCTCTTTGCCTTTCCCTCCTTCGCTCTTCACTTCTGACTTCTGCTGTGCTATTCTTTCCTGTTTCCGGAATTTCGCTCTCCTGTTTTGGAACCATACCTGTTGAAATAAATTGACCAGTTAAAGCCACATACTTTCGGCGAAACGGTTGTACTTGGAGGACAGTTTTTCTCTGACTAATCGTTATATAATATTCGCTATTACCTGGTATAGAAAATTCAAACTAAAGGGTGGCGTAACATTGTATGCATTAAGTTTGTGAATCATGTTGTAAAGGAAACCAACTTAGTAGATGGGTTTGGGATATTTCCCTTAGGGAAAATAGCTATTGAGGTTGTTCTCATGACGCGATTTTAGAAATATTTCTTCAAATGTCTATTGATTCTACCCAGGAGATGTCGAAAACGAGGTCCGAACTAGCTTTTGGCGGGAAACTCGGTCCTCCGTTACGGCCAAAATTTAATAAAAATGCAAATATCTCGGTTAATATTCAAGATAGAGAAGAAATGTATATAAAAATATTTATAGTAAAGGTAATTTATAATAAGATTGGTTCTATACAATTTTTTGATCCGACGTATGGTAACGGAGATATTTCGAATTTTCGAAAATCCCCCCTGTAAACCCCCCCTCCCACTGGTCCGATTTCAGCCATTAACGAACTTGATCTGTCTTTTTGCATAAAACATTTAAATATCGAGTTTGGCAACGATCAAACAAAAATTGCATATATATATATATGTTACTGTAAAACCCCGGAGTGTGGTAAATCCTAAGATTTACCGGTAAATCTTAGGATTTACCAGAAGCATTGGTAAATGTCCGATTTTATCATTCAAATCGGACTTTAGCCAGAAAATCTTAAGATTTCCCAAGAGGCTCGGTAAAAGCTAGAATTATCTCAATCAGGATGCGTCTTTCGGACTTTTAGCAACAGATTTTGGTAAATCCTAACATTTCCCAGCGTCTGCCGGTAAAAGTTGGAATAAAGGTTATTTGAAATGAAAATTTTAGAATAAGTTTTATTATTATTTGTTACAGCATGGGAGAGAATTGTGGCACTTTGAATTGCACTTCATATTAGATAACTTGCACAAACATTTCTTATTCGAACATTTTTTTAAGCAGTTGCATTTTTAGCAGATTTCCCTTAAGGGAAATCAGCTATTGAGGTCGTACTCATGACGCGAGTTTCGAAAAATTTCTTCAAATGTCTATTGATCCTACCCAGGAGATGTCGAAAACGAGGTCGGTTCATAACTATATATATAAGAATGTTTTTTGACCCATAAGATTAAAAAATAAAACTATTTCTTCAGATAGTACTTTATTTTACCCCCGACGCGTTTCGAGTGTCACCACTCCTTCTCAAGGCGTTATTTAGCCATCACTAAAAGTTAAAAATAATCCTTATATTAAACTATATGAAATATATTATACAATACAGTCGTCTTCACTACTATAGTTGCCTCGCTGTAATGATTCAAAGGCGTGCTAAAACGTTTTTAGCCAATTATAGCTTTAAAGACGACTCTATTATATAATAAATTTTATATTGTAAACTATAGGGATTATTTTTAACTTTTAGTGATGACTAAATAACCCTTGAAAAGGAGTGGTGACACTCGAAACGTGTCGGGGATAAAATAAATGACTATTTGAAGAAATAGTTTTATTTTCAGACCTTATGGCTCAAAAAACGTTCTTAAATAATAAATGGTCAGTATATAAATCTACTGTGCGTGTATATATATATATATACACACACACACACACACACACACACACATACATACACACAGGGTGTCCCAACTTCTCGTCCCACCCCCTTAAAATCTCTAATTATTTTAATACAATGCAGAGACGTAGTGTGGCATTACTGGGACCCCTGAAAAAAGCTTTCAGCCCAAATTCAACCTCCTAACCTTCTCCAGTACTTCTCCGGCGACCTACTATTGCATCGTTTCTACTTTTCCTTTCTTAATCTGACTTATTGTGCACTTTCTTTAACGAGTACCTCTTTATGTTCTCTAGGATTCTGATACATATATATATATATATATATGTTGTCAATGATGGGACCGTTTACGTTTTTTAAATTTGTTCCTTTGATCTATATGTTCCATTAAATAGCATCAGTCATCTCTGAAATCCTGTGTTTTTTTTTATTTCATTTGTTTTTTTGTTTTATAAATATCCTTTATTGAGTTATTACAAGAAATTTACAAAATAATTTATTGTGTTCCATCTGACCACCACAATATTATTAAAAGAAACATAAAAATAAGATTTCCTAAACAGAATATTGCTTATAAACGAAATTGACTACAAGTAGGCTGTTTTTGCAACTTAGGTAATATTACAATTATTTTAAAAGTTTCAAATTTAAGTGACCTAATATTAACAAGTATAGAATTTTTTTTTCATTTTATCACTTGACAAAGTATAAATAATAAGTAAAATAGGGATTAAGGTAAAGGTGCTTACTTGTTTTTAGTCAAGGCAGCTGGGCCTAAATTCAATCCGTTTCTTATGTTAGAGTAAAATGTGCTTAGTTCGATCGTGCAAGTAACTTGGAGTGTTTTGTTTGTTATAATTACCTATTCATTGATGAGCGGATTATTTTGGTGTTTACGAGATTTGAAAAACTTAGTGGTCAGCTTATGGATATATGTCTTTATCATGAGTAAGTTTGAAATTTGATGTCATTTTATTATTCTTGTATGAGAGGGGAGATTATACATAATTCTCATACATTTATTTTGAAATATTTGTAGCTTTCTTAAATTAGTGTTCGATATATAGCTCCATATGGGGCAAGCATATGTTAATGAACTAATTCAGACTTTGTATAGCATTAGTTTATTCACAGGGCTAAGTTTCGATTTACGATTAAAGTATGGGTAAATCTGGCAAATAACTTCGTTAGCTTTATCACACGTTTTATTTATATGTTCTGTAAATGTTAATCCTTTGTCTAACGTTACGCCTATAATCAATGTTTGATAGGTCTGGAATTTCCGGTCTTCTTTTAGTGAAATCGTTCATCTGCAATCCCCCAGCCTACGAGCTTTTACCCTCTTTCTATTTTCTGAGGGTGCCCGAACCAAAGATTCAGGAGGTTAGCTCACAGTCTTCAGGAGTAATCTCAATTAATTTTTTTTTCTAGTTTAAGATTTTATTTTATTAAGAATATTACAGTCTGCAAATCAAATGCATTTGTAATGTGATACTCGTATGTACAATTTAATCGTCCTCCATCACTCTCGACAGTGGCTACACCCCTTCACCACAATGAGAGGAGCAGCCTCTCCCCGTCCTGGCAAGGAAGTCAAGAACTAAGAAGGAATGACACTTGATAAGAAAATAGCCACTGCTATCACTTCACTTTACACTTACAGGAGATCAATTCAGGACTTTGGATTGGAAAGTCTGGATGCGTCTGATGTTCGAGGTTTCTGCTGTAGCCCACTCTTCTATAGCGTATGTCCATATTGGTTTAAGTAGTAACTTGTATATTGTTTGTTTGTTTTCGGTAGACAAGTGAGATCTTCTATTTGGCAGTCCGTAAAGTTGTCCGAATCGTTTGTAAGGTTCCTATCTTTTAAATATTGTGTGGGATTTCCAAGTAAGCCTGGTGTCCAAATGTAGTCCAAGGTAGCGTACATAATCGGCTGGTGGTAAGGGAATATTGTTGAAATGAACGGAAGGAAAGGGACTTCATCGGAGGGTCAATTAATAATCATGACATCTTACCAGTCCCGTGTTAAAAAATAACTTCCAATGTGAACTATATTATGGATATTTTCATAGTCAGTTAACTTATGGTGTTATGCATTGGGGCAACTCAAAAAAACAGATTTTAATATTTAAATTGCAAAAGAGAGCAATAAAGTTTATATACAACAGAAAGTTGAGAGACTCTTGTCGTACACTTTTTAAGGAGTCAAAAATAATGGCTTTTCCATCAATATATATGTGCCAAAAAATTTTGTTTGGAAAACAAAACATGAACTTGTTTTACAAAAATAGCATAACACATAATTATAAAACAAGATACAAGAATACGCTCCAAGGCCCCAACCAAAAACATAAATATTTCGAGAAAAGCATATTCAGGAGTAAAACTATTTAACACTGCCCGAGTGTATTAAATCTATTGAAAAATACTTTTTGTTTAAAAATAAACTAAAGAACTTCATGAATGACGGGTGTTTTTATACTCAAGATAGACTTTCAAAAATGTTCATCAATTATTAAATAAAACTACTAAATATTTGTCATAAAAATCGGTCTAAAATAATTTGTCATCAGGTACATTGTCTCTATAAGGTGGGAGAAGTTTCTCATAATTTATAAAGCTTGTTATGCTTTAATAAATTTGCTACCCAACAAATAAAATAATGTTTGTTTTAGAGTTGTAAAAAAATGTACATATTTAGAGTTGTATTAAGATTGTTAATGAAACTAATTTCTTGTATGTAATTATTTAAATTGACGAATTTTATACTATGTATTCTTAGAATTTGAGCCAATTTTTTAACAAATGTATTATATAAGTATAAATGTAATTCCAGTAATTTGTAAAGAATTTAATTAGATAATTGTTTATAGAAAAACAAATGACTTATTTGTTATGATAACATTTCATAAACACATTTCATTTCATTTCAAAGCGACCTTGACCTAAGCTATCACATGGGACATATCACAACTCAGTACGAGCTTACTTTAGGTGGGCCAGTACTGCGCTGATGAACTACGGGTAGCGTAATGAATTAAAGGGACTTGTTTAATTCAATAAGTGGATTGTATAACAATAGAGGTGGGAGTAAGTACAATTTTGAAGGGAGTAAAGTGAAAGATAACTGGGGGAAGGCGATAAAGAGAGAGGCTGGGGGTAAGGGTGACAGGATGGTGGAACTATCAATAGAATTGAGGGAGGGTGGTGCCTTCTGTCGGCCTCACACCAAAACCAACAACAGCAGTCCCCAGCTCTAGCACCAACACCAATAACAATGTACCCTCCTCTTCCCACCTCACTTTCTCTAACACCCCTCTCACTTTATGGCAGATTGTGCATAGTAGTTGTGACCTTGTAGCCAGAGTATTGATAAAGAGCTAGTCTATTTGTTGCCTATTTGCAAACTAAAAGTCCTTTGTCAAAAGTATATAATAAAAAAGTCCGTCACGCAGGGGCTGCGTAAACTAAGCAGGACTCAGGTTAGCCATGCGAGTTAAAGCGTTGACCTTTATCTCACATGGTAAACCTAGAGTGGTGAGCTGGGCAAAGGAAATTATTTAGTGACGAAATTCATTAAATAACGTCCTATAATCCCACCCTGGGCTAGAAAAGGGTGGTAACCTGTAGATAACCCGTCCCGATTAGCCTAAGTTGCAAAAAGTGGACGTTAATAAATAATAATAATAATAACTAAGCAGATTTCCCAAGTGAAGTTATACAATAGAGAAATCTCCATACGAGAGCCGAACAGCTACGACAAATGGCCGGACTAGCTTTTGGCGGGAAACTCAGTCGTCCGTTACGGCCAAAATTTAATAAAAAGGCAAATATCTCGGTTAATATTAAAGATAGAGAAGAAATGTATATAACAATATTTATAGTAAATTTAATTTACAATAAGATTGGTTCAATACAATTTTTTGATCCGACGTGTGGTAACGGAGATATTTCGAATTTTCGAAAATCCCCCCTCTAAACCCTCCCCCCCCCCATCCCACTGGTCCGATTTCAGCCATTAACGAACTTGATCTGTCTTTTGTATAAAACGTTTAAATATCTAGTTTTGTAACGATCAAACAAAAATTACGACCACTAGAGCGGCAACAGAGAAGCATATAGATATGCCTATATATACGTTTGAACGGACCCCATTTTCGTCATCTCCTGGGTAGGATCGATGGACATTTGAAGAAAATTTTCGAAAATCGCGCCATGAGTACGACCTCAATAGCTGATTTCCCTCAAAGGGAAATCTGCTAAATCGTCGTCCTAATTTTTAGCAGATTTCCCTCAAGGGAAATCAGCTATTGAGGTCGTACTCACGACGCGATTTTCGAAAAATGTCTTAAAATATCCATCGATCCTCCCAGGAGATGACGAAAATTAGGTCGGTTCAAAATTATATATATTTGTCTGTTAAATTATTATTATTATTTATTAACGTCCACTTTTTGAAATTAAGACTAATTGGGACGGGTTATCTACAGGTTACCACCCTTTTCTAGCCATGGTGGGATTATAGGATTTTGTCTGTTAATGCTCTAGCGGTCCATATTTTTGTTTGATCGAACCAAACTCGATATTTAAACGTTTTATGTAAAAAGACAGATCATGTTCGTTAATGGGTGAAGTCAAACTAGTGGGAGGGGGGGGGGAGGTTAGAGGGGGATTTTCGAAAATTCTGAATATCTCCGTTACTATACGTCGGATCAAAAACTTGTATACAACGAATCTTATTGCAAATTAAATGCACTATAAATATTGTTATATACATTTATTCACTACCTGGAATATTAACCGAGATATTTGCATTTTTCAGTTTTCAGCTTTCAGCAAATCCCCAATTCTACTCATTTTACATAAACAATACTCTGTTATGTAATAAAACACATTATTCCAAGCTTAAATACCATAAATTGTTTCCAAGAGAACTTTATTATACGAGATAAATGCAAATATGTTATCGTGAACCCCCCCCCCCCCTTCTTAAGTTCTTGGACTACTAAAATTTGATTGATTGAGATAAAAATTATTCTAATTCAATATAAATTGCAGTACTGATGTATTATGATATTCCGATATATTTCCGTAATTGTTTTTCTTTCCTGTGAGAAGATGGCACACCTGTTTGTTTACCTTTCAGGTGCTTCCCGCCTGGAGGTTTCTTATTATCGTTTGTATTTATTCACTTGATGTTGACGGTGCTATTGTGTTACCAGTATGTAGATTTATCTACTGTTAAACAACAAGAGGGAAATCTGCTTAGTTTACGCAGCCCCTGCGTGACGGACCTTTTTTTATTTTAAGAACGACAAGAAATTATAATAGGTATCCAATTACGGGCTCAACAAAATCACTTATATAGCAATGCTTTATATAAAATAGGGTTTGGTTGGGAAGACTGGCAGTCCATAATTAGGCCTGTGCGAAGTTTGAGGACTGAAGTGAGCTAAACATTATGTGAATCGACCGGAGAACAAGGGAAGAGGCTGAGGTACTTATATTAATGTTCAAGACTCTGAGAGAAAGTCCGTCACGCAGGGGCTGCGTAGACTAAGCACATTTCCCACGTGAATTTTAATAATAGATAAACCTATATACTGCTAACACAACACCTCTGAATATTAAGTGAATAAATACAAACGGTAATAAGAAATCTTTTCCCTCCCGGCGGAAAGCGTCTCAAATTTAAACAAACAGGTCTGCCAACGGCTTTCAGTTATTGTTTTTCTTTCTGACACCGGAAAGAAAAACAATAAATGAAACATATCGGAATATAACATATTAATTTTATTGAAAACTATGCACTATATCTAGTATTGAAATTTATAATGAATCAGAATAAATTCACCTTTTTATTCATTGTTGTTAATGACTAAAATCGGGCTTGGAATGGGGGGTTAGAAGGGGGGGATTCAAAAATTCCTTGTATCTTCGTTTTTATGAATCGTATCGAAAAATGCAATAGAACCTATCTTGCTAAACCATTGCTCTACAAGTGTTGTTATATACAGTTTTTCGTAGCTCACTTACTAGAAAATGTTTTGTGATTTCTGGTTTTCCGCCTTCAGTAATTCCTCACTTCGCTAGTTTTACTTAGAAATGTAAAATGTAGGGTGAAATGAGATCAATAGTGTGTTAACTTGCTCGTGGGAACTCTGTTTAGTCCACGCAGGCCCTGCGTGACGGACTTTCCCCCCCCCCCCCCCTTCTAACTGTCAACTCTATGTTAACACGAATTGAAACTATAGCTAGGGATACCAAACTCTATATTTAGGCGTTTTATGTAAGACTGAAATTCAAGTTCGCTAACGGCTGAAATTGGACCAGGAGGGAAAATATCATTATATCAAGAATCCAGATTCGTTAATCAAAATTATACCGGAAACCTGAATATAAGGAATTTGTTGGCCAACAAACCTTATATATTCGGAATTACAGCCTACTATTCAAAATTTCTCCACGCAGGGGCGGCGTAATCTAAACCGATTTCCCAAGTGCCGCAATGACACACTAGTAATGTCACCTCGCCATGTCATTCAATGAGTAGTTGCGGAGGTTCGCGGAAGGCTAAAAACTATGAAGTACTAATTCGTTTAATGTTTGAGTTACACAAACATGTATATACCAACGATTGCAGAGTATCAGATGTTTAACAATATCAGTTCTATAACATTTTTCGATTCTACTAAATAACAGAATAATAATAATTATCCGCCTTATTTCAACCATTAACTAATATGATCTTTATTATTGAATACAAAATTTAAATATCGAGTATTTTATAAATAAACTAAACATTATTGAGCCTAAACTGTAAAATCTTGATTGACCACTTCATGGCTCTACATACTTGCATGTATCTAACATAGCAAATAACCGTTGAAAACAACATTTTGTATTTATGCTTGAAATAAAACGTTTTATGATATATTTTGTTAAGAGCGATGATTAAAAGTGGGAGTTTACAGAGGGATGCAAATTACAAAATGCAATTTTCTCGGTTAATATTCGAAATTAAAAAAAAACAGCACTTACCGACATTTATAGACATTTAAGTTTGGAATAAGACTGGACTTATACAATTTTTCGATCCTACTCATAATAACGTAGGTATTTTGAATATTAAACATTTTTCCTTCCTTCCCACCCTCCCAATGGTTCAATTTCGAATTTTATGGGCTCGGGTTCCCCGTGCGGGCTAGGGCGTTGGTCCTAATCTCGCATAGCATACCTAGAGTGGCGGGTTCGAATCCCGCCCTGGGCAGTAGAAATTTATTTAATGACGGACTCATTAAATAAACTTCTTGTGCCCACCCTGGCTAGAAAAAGATGGTAACCTGTAGATAACCCGTCCCGATTAGCCTAGTAGCATAAAGTGGACGTAAAAAAAAATAAAAAATCGATTTTTATTTTTTATTTTATTTGGTTTGTGGTGTTTGTCGATGGTGATTGGCAAGATCTCTAATTGTTAAGAATTAATTAGAATAATATATTTATTCCTTCATGTACACCTTTGTTGTACTTTATTTTTATATTATGGGAAATATTTTTTAAATATCTGATTGTTTCTCATATCCATCCTTTGTCTAAATGAATATAATAAAGGTTATCCCTTTTAAATCTTTTCAAGTATGCTGTAGACCTATTCTATTTTATACTATATGTTTTTGTAAATGTTTATATGTTTTAGATATGTTAGAATTTGCGGAATATATTGGCTGCTGTCAGTTAATAGTTCTGTCATATCGTAGGGTATGTGAAGGTTTTTTCGTTGGATGCAGTTTGTCAGTATGTGTTTTATCGCAAGGTGTTTGTTGCAGTATTTGCATATAGGGTTATCAGTCCTTGTCACTAAGTGTCTATGTGTCAGGTATATGTGACCGATCCTGAGCCTGGCAAGAACAATTTCCTCCCGTCTAATCCAATTTCGAATTTGGTAAGGATAAAACAAAAATTAAGACCAATATAGCTTTAAGAGACAAATATATAGTTTTGAAGGGACCTTATTTTCGTCCTTTCATGGGTTGGATTGATGGACACTTGAAGAATAACTACAACCTCAATAATTGATATCCTTTAAGAGAAATCTGCTAAAACTTACTATGTATTATTTATAACAAATCATTTTGCAATTTTCAATATAAAATTTGTAGAGGATAAAACTTATCATAAGCTGAGATGATTAGTGATTATACCTAAAAAAAACATTTACTGAAAGAAAGATAGTTGACAAGACTAAAATGTTATATGTGTGTCTTTAGTTGGGAGACTTTCTTGATTATTTCCTTTTGCTCCTGAAAATCCAATTTTATTTAAATTCATCTAGGAATGAAGGCGAACTACATGGATGATATAATTAATCGGCCAATATGTTCAAGTTATCGTCCTTAAGAGCACGAAGAGAACATAGCATAAAAAAAAATTGAATAAATTACAATGTACAATAACGTAAAACAAAATATTTGATTGCAGAAGCTATCACTATTAAGACTAAAACTAAAAAATTATTCGATCTTGGTAGGGGAAAATACTTTATTTACAGCATAAGTATAAAACGAAGTATTAGTCATACTTATTTATAAAGAAGAAGAAAAATACAATATATTACAGAGAAATCAAGTTCCACATATAAATATAAATCATTACTCTACGAGCTATTATTGACCGGCCTAAGATAAATCTGCATAAGTTGTTGGCAAGATAAGTAAATATAAAATTATATCATCTTGACTTTAAAGTATCTTTATTTGTTTAGTGATTTAAAAAAAGTGGGCAACAAACAATATAGAAATTGTAAGGCGATGAGGGAAGGTTTTTTATTTATTGGCCTTGCCTACAAATTAAAATATATAAAATAGGCACACACACACACACATACATATATATTTATTGGGAGCCACTGGTTGCCGTGAGGTTACGTTATGGGTACCGACTGCTTCACTTAGCACGCTGAAGGTAAACATAGGGCAGGTTAGTTCACTGCAACCACCAATAATGCAAAGAGGTAACAAAACTAACTGCTAAATCGTTATATCGGACCTTCCGCAAGCTGTTCTAGTCAGGGAATGGCTTGTAAACTATGGAAGGCCAAGACAGCAGATTTATATCGATACGCCACGAAATAAAAATAAATAAAACAAAATAAAAATATGTGGATTATCCCCAACGAAGTATAGTAAAGGAGAAATTTATAATTGATAAATTGTTGGTTTTTCTATCTCTTTGTATTATATTTTCTCCTGATGAGGCGTCATTTGGGCGCGAAACCTGTCGGGAAATAAAAATTATTTTAATAATCATTTTGAGGTTTTTCGTTTTGTCTACCGAAAACAAACTAACAATATAAAAACTACTACTATAACCAATATGGACATTCGCAATAGAAGTGCGTGCTACAGCAAAACCTTCGAACATCAGACGCATCCAGACTTTCCAATCCATAGTCCTGCGCACCATAGTAGATGCTCCATATTATGTTACAAACCACACCCTCCATAAATATCTTAATATCCCATTTGTAAAGGACCTAATTCCCTTAAGATTCAGAAAATTCCACAGGAGGCTATCCAATGATCCGAATCCAGAAGTCCTAGCCCTTTCCAGTACCACTCATCCTTATTCCCCTCCACGGCGCCTCAAGAGAGTGAAGTGATAGCAGTGGCTATTTTCTTACCAAGTGCCATTCCTCCTTAGCTCTTGACTTCCTTGCCAGGCAGGGAGAGGCTGCTCCTCTCATTGTGGTGAATAGGTGTGGCTTCTGTTGAGAGTGGTGGACTATTGTATTGTACATATCACCCATTACCAAATGCATTTAAATGCAGACTGTAATGTTCTTAAGAAAAAAAAAAATAATAAAATTTTCGTTTTGTTTACCTTCCGCCATAGATTGGTTACTACATATTTAGGTATGTGTGCGTGGATATGGAGTATATATATATATTTATACTTTTAGGATTTATTATTCCCTAAATATGAAAAGTGTCATATTTACCCTGAGAATGGGCAAGTCCCTTGTAAATAACCTGATTCAAGATTTACTGTTTGCCCTAAGTTTATTTATTCAATTTATTAGCTAAATTTCTTATATTTACTAAACTAACTCTTTCAAGAGGCAGTGGCACCAAAAGGAAGAGGGTGCTATTAGAATTTGAAGAATACCCAAACAAATAGAAAGTTGTAATTCAGCCGAATAGAAGAGAAAAAGATGATTTGATGATGATTTAAGTTAGCCAAAAACCGAAGAAAAATACTGGCTAATATTGACTGCTCCTTGAGGAGTTCTAATAAAAAGGATTCAAACAAAACAGAAACAAAGGGAAAGATGATATTCAATAAACAAATGTACAAATAAGAGCAACAAAAGTCTTAGAATAAATATACAACGTTTAATTGTTTATCAACAGCGTTTATCCCCCCTTGTTTATTTATATAAATCTATTGGGACAAGAAAATACAGTTGTGGGTCATTGAGTAGAGGAAGGAAATAATGAGAGGAGTGAGTGAGAGGTGGGTAGGGGCATAAAGGAAGCTAATGAGCTAAGTAGGGAGTGATGAATAAAGGATGAGCTGGGAGGGTGAAGGGCTGAGGAATCTATCAGCCGGCTCCCCCTTCATACAATCCCTATTAACTATACCAGGGGACATGTGTCCTCCCCTACTCCTGTTTACATGGCTAAATTATTAGCACATATGCACCTCTCTTGCCAAATATTTGTCTTCTCTATTTATATTTATTCTTCTCCGCCACATGTCCTGCTCGCCCGAGGACAATCCCTTAGAGAGGGTGAATTGCTTAAACCTGTTTATTGTTCTGATGAACCTGGAATAATCATAAATAGGGACAGAGAATAAAGAAAACAACAACAACAAACATCCTTGAATTTTTCAATGATCAGAGCCACTAATGTCAGATGCCTTGTATCTTAGTTGTATTACTCGATGCCACACTCTTAGGTCACAACTTGCAATTTCAAGAAAAAGTCGGAAAAAAAATTTTACTCCTCTCAGAAAATCTGTAAGGTTCACAAACACTGCGATAGATAAACCTTGAATTAAATAGATTTCATTGTGAGAAATAAACTACTTTTTTACTCATCTTTAACTTCGGAAC